>JAMKYM010000993.1:0-138057 GCA_026541065.1 Canavalia ensiformis | reverse complement strand
AATCAATCAAAATCTTCAACAAGCTGATTTTACTACTTTATATTTTAGCTTTAAATCTTAAATTTTATGGTTTGTTCATACTTTTTGTGGATCCTTTCTCCAGATCATGGATCTTATTTTGTTTGAACTCATGAGAGCTCAAAAATTCATTTGAATGGTTAAATATGAGCATCGTCATTTTTTATTTTGAATTTAAAGTGAAGTTTTGTTGAATTAAAGTGTACACCCACCTTGAAATAATTTAATTGGTTAAAATTTCTTAAAAATAATTTTGATGTTTTGGGAAGATTTGAGAAGTTTATGAGGGAAAAAGTTGCTCATGGTATGAGATGGATGGATTTTGGAGTAGATCTGGTAGATGTTTCGATTTGCCTTGAAAAATTACTATCTTGAAGTTTTTCATCTTAAACTTAAAACAGATTATTTTCTTAATGTTATGGACTTGTGTGGTAAGATGTCAGATCTGAACCCTTGGACTAAAACGGTAAATGGGCAAAAATTAAAACCATAAACTCGCAAGCAATTTGGAAATAGATCTAAATCTAGTAAGAAAAGGAAATTGAAATTTTAGGACTAAAATGGAACAAGCTTCATAAGACACTATGAATTTCCCATATACACTTATTGACTTCACTGAGTATGGATAAGCCTTAATGAGTTAAGTGTGGCAGTACTACAAGTGCACAGAATCATGGAATAGCCAAAATCCATATAAGAAGAAATTTTGAAAAGGTGATCTGGGTGCTCTGAAATGGCTTATTCGACCACTTGTTCTAATTAAAGGGTAAAATCTTTAAAGAAATTTATAAGGATGGCCTGAAACCATAATTTAATTCTAAAAAGTGTGAAACAGCTGTTAAGAGAAGAAAAATTGAACTAAATGTCTTAGAACCAAGAGATGTGCATTCTGCCACTTTTGGAAAATTAAGATAAAGTAAGTTTAAATTTTTGATTATGGTGTATTAAGAACCATCACTAGGTAAATGGGAAGAATTAAATGTGTAATAAAGTTTTGGAAGTGGCTAGGTTGATAATTCGGCCATAGTAGTTAAAATTGTAAATCCAAGTGAAAACCATAATTAAAACTTAAGTTAGATTCAGAAATGCATAAGTTGGTAATTAAGAATGAAATGGAGTTGTGAGGTGGAAATTAACCATTTGACCATGACCTTTAGGAGTAAAGACATAAAATTAAACTTGGTAAGATTTATAGCTAAACTCTAGCTAGAAGGATTCATCAATTTGAGATGAAAAATGAAATATGATGCCTTAGAAGCTAGAGTAACCTTCAACCACCCTTTATGATTAATTAAGGAAGAATAAATTTAAAACCTTGATTAAGGTTAATTAGGGACCCTTATTAAGTCAATAAGAAGAAGAAAAAGTGTAAGAAAAGTTTAAGAATGTTGTAAATGACCATTCGACCATGAAGGGCATAATTAATGAAGTTAAGTTAAAACCATGATTAGGAATTAAGCTTGAGTAAAAAATTTCTAAATTGATGATAAAAAAAAATGAATCATGGTGTAAAGAATGGGTACTTGAATATTTGGCGATACCTCTTAAGAATGGAGGAGAAGTCTTAAAAAATTTCTAAGCTTGGTAATGTTTAATGGTCTAATCCTTAGCTAATAAAAATCAACTTCTAGTTAAAGAAAAGAGATCTAGATGCCTTAGGACTCTTGTGTAGGAATTTGGCCACCTTGAGTTAAATTAAAGGAAGATGAATTTAAAAATTAACCAAGATTTAATAAGGATTCTCACCATGTAAAATAAATGAAATAAGGTTTAAGAAAGGTTAGACAAGGTTGTGGTGTCATTCAGCCATGTGTGGCTAAATAGATGCAAGTAAGTTAAAATATTGCTAACACATAACCCTTAAACATAATTTAATTAGGTTATGCATAAGACATGCAAATTGACGTACACAAAGAGTAAATAACTCAAGAGATGACATTCGGCCACCTAGGGGGAAACTTCTAAGTTTTATAAAATTATGTGAAACAACTTGACCCTTGAGAAATGAAAAGGTTGAGAGATAACTTAAAAGGTTAAGTGGAATAAGCTCCCATAAGTGATTCATCATAAAATGTTATGAATTAAACAAGTTGGACATGTATGGGTTTATATGATTATGTTGCCCAAGAATAAATGAGAAACATGAGTAAGTCTTAAATTAGAAGACAATTATATGCTTGAGAATGTTATGCCAACTTGTTGTAGTGCTTTATTAATGCATAAAGAGCAATGTGAGATGTATGATGACTACTCAGGGATGATTAGAGATTGATGCTTTATATGATTATTGTGTGTGAACGTTGGTGTGAAAATGTGCATGGCATATTGGTTTAACATTGATTAAGCATGCATGATTATTTGGAAGTTTTTAAAAAGGAACCTAAATAATTAAGAGAACACTAAAGAAAAAAAATCCTATGTGAAAATTTAAAACACATCTCTACCATGTCAAGTCATAACACTTGTGCACAAATGGAGGTTACAAGGCCTACCATATGAAAGCCATACGGCTTCTATAAATTATAATGGTGACGACCATCTGGAATGAGCTCATATCCTGAATCAAAAGGTAAAGTTTGCGAGAAGTGAAAGATATTGTTTGACTAAAGAAAAAGAATGATCTATGAATAAGACATGAATGAATATGTCCTCAATTAAATTGTCATGGAAATGGTGACTTAAGAATGAACATGAATTATTGTAAACACTCAATTATGTCCGAGGCTCCATTTTAAAATTAATTAATGAGTAAATAATTTAAATAATAAGTAAATATTAAGATTAATAAACAGAAGATAGAAAACAAGAAACAGACAAAAAAGCAAACAAGAAATAGATAGAGAAGTAGACAAATAAACAGAAAACATAAAAAAAACAATAATAATAATAATAATAATAATAATAATAAAAGAAAAAAAGAAATCCACAAATAATAATAACAAAAATAACAAAAAATGAACAAAAAAACGAAATAATAAAACAAAAAAAAGAATAGAATAAATAAGGAGAAAATAAAATAAGAAAAATATAAAGGGAAAATAGAAAATTAAACAAACAAAATAAAAACGATGAAATAAAAAAATAAAAAATAATGAAATAAAGAAAAAAGAAAAAAGAAAAAAACAAAACATAAACATAAGAACAAAATTAAAAAAGCAGAAAAAAAATGTAAATAATTATATAAAAACAAAAAAAACCAAAGAAAAAAATAACAAAAAGAAAAAACCAAAACAAAAAATTAATAATAAGAAAACAAAATTAAAATAGAAAAATAGAAAATTAAAACAGAATAAAAAAAACAAACAAAAAAAGAGCAGAAAAAAAAATCTCAAAAGAAATAAAGAATAAAACTGAATAATAAAACTGCAAAAAAAAGTAAAATTGGAAAATAATAAATAAATAAAAAGAAAAGTTAATGAAAAAAAGGGAAACGAAAAACAATAAAAACAAAATAATAAAAATTGAAGCAAAAATAGAAAAGGAAAAATAATAACAAAAGATGAAATATAAAAGATGAAAATAAAAGCCCGCCAAAATTTTCAAAATGGCTCTATAAAAGGAACTTTCACTTGGTTTCATGGGGGGCCTTTTTTTTTCTCCGATCTTCTTCTCTTGGAGGGAGGGTTCTGCCATTTTTCTTTCTTGAGGATCTTCTGGGAGAATTTTCTTGAGAAGAACTCTCCAATCCGTGGTGGTCGCTATGCCCGGATATGCTCTTGCGTTCTGGCCTAGAATGAACATAGAATAGGTAGAGCTCTCCGATCTCGGTTTTGGATTCGGGACTCGTAAACATCCATTTATGTCCGAGGGCCCCAACCATTAAAATTAATCAAGAAACCTACACTGATTTAAATACAAATAAACAGGAAACAAAGTAAAATAGAAAATAGAAGTACAGAGAACAGATAATGGGGTAACTGAAAATACAAACAAGATAAATAATAAGCAGAAATAAGAAAAATAACAAAAATAATAAAAATTTTGGAAAATAGAAAAAACTAGGAAAAACTTATACATAAAAGCTAAAAATAAAAGTAAATCGAAAACCTAAAAAAATAATATAATATAAAATATATATATATACATATAAAATGATAATAATAATAATAATAAAAAACACAAAAACAGAAAAATAATTAAAAACAGAAAAATAATTAAAAACAAAAAATAAAAATAAAAATTATAAAATAGAATTAAAAAATCTTGAAAAAAATAATAAAACGCAAATAAACCAAAAATATATATAAATAAAAAAAACAGTAAAGTGAAAATAGAAACTAAAAAATTATATATATAATAAAAATAAAAAAATATAATTTAAACAACATTACAAAAATAATATAGCATATAAAACAAAAATTAAATGAGAATTGATAAAGAGAATTAAAAATAATAATAAGAAAAGACGTAAAAATAAAGGAAAATAATAAAGAAAAATAGGTAAAAAGAAAAGATAAATAACTAAAAAAGATATATGTAATAGAATAATATATTTTATAAAACATTATGAAAACAGAAAAAATATATAATAAGAAATAAAAAAACAAAAAATTAAGTAAAAACAGAAAAAACGAATTAAATAAACAAAAAAAACATAAAACAAATTTCGATAACAGAAAAAGAGATAGAAAAAAGAAAAAAAAAAAGGAAAAAGGGGAGGAGGCCATTGAGCCGGAAAAAGAAAAAGGGAAAAGGCTCTATCAGTTAGGCCAAAGCCATTTTTGGTGAGGCATGAGAAAGAAGGAAAGCTGCTGCTGAAAAGAAAAGGGGAAACAAGGTCTTGGAAGGCTCAGATGCTCCGTTGTGCTTCAGATCGAAGGAGATATCTGCGAGGAGCTCTTAAGATCGAAAGGAGAGAATAGCATGGAGCGTGCGAATGCAAAGTTGCCACCAACTTCATAACAGGTTAGTCTAAACTCCTTCCGTCTTTGAATATTTTCATGCCAATCTGGTTACATATGTTGATCTGGTAATTGATATCTAGAAAGGAAATCTTGCTTTAGCCGTTTATGTGTTAGTGGGAGTTGATCGGTATTTTCTTTGAAGTTCGTTAAAGGGGCAGTATTAGCTATGAATTCAGTAATTGTATATTATGCCTTAATCTGAAAATGAAAGAATGGCATTGCTATTACATGAGAAGGGATGGTTAGCTCGGACAACGATCAAAGATCCATTCAGCAATCTTGGGAGACATAGCATGAATGGGTGAGGTCCGATGTAAAGAAGTTAGAGGCTGAATTTGTAATTGAGTTTGGAATTAGTCGATATACGTGGAAAAGTATGGAAGATTGTGTTTAGATGCAGTATTGAGTACAGGGGATTCAGGTCTCTCCGATCGATGTGTTAAGCCTATAATTTGGGAAGGTCTCATCGGTTGATTCGTAGAGGAGTTCTGTTTCACAAGTTGACGTGATGGCCAAGGTAGGCTCATATGTTAGCTACTAATGGACACCTTGGGGAACTGGAGGTTTCTTTATCTCCGAAGGAAGGCAAATTATTGTGTGCTATCAATGAACATGTCTAGGTAGCCACCATAGCAAGAATTAGTCATAACTGTTGATAGCAACAACCCCTCAGAATAGAGTGTAAGAATAAGAAAGATGGTCTCTGAGGGACTTCCAGTTCAGGACTTTAAAGCTCCCATTCTCCAGATTAAATCCTTGCTACACTGGTTGGTATGCGAAGATACAATATGGGTAGATCACTGATGAGATAAATATCATCGGGCCGATGTATGTAAAATCCCGATGGCTTTTAAAATTAAGCTCGAGCCGGATATTGATTCACCTGTATTGGAGTTGTGGAGCTTCATTTCAAGACCTGTTGCTGTAAACACTCAATTATGTCTGAGGCCCCCAATCATAAAATTAATCAAGAAACTAATACTAATTTAAAAATAATTCAGAAAGAAATAATGACGAAATAGGAAAAAATAGAAAACACGAATAGCAAGTAAAAACAAATACGTAAAAAACAGACTAATGATAAAACAGACAATAATAATATATATGATAAATAATAGGAAAAAGAAAGGAAAATTAAAAAGTTTTCTGAAAAATTAAAGAAAAATGAAAAGAAAAGAATCTAAAAAAAATAAAAATAAAAATAAAATCTGAATTCAAGATAAATAAAATTGAAAACAAAATATGGAAAATAAGTAAATAATTAAAATCTGAAAAAGGGGGAATAAAAAGCAAAAATCAAAAATATGAAATTGAAGAAGAAAAATCTAGAAAATTGAAAAGGAAATTAAAAGCTGAAGAAAATAATAATAATAATATAATAATAATAAATATAGAATAAAAATAAAACAGAAACAAAATGTTAAAAACAAAAAATAATAATACTAAAAATAAAAAAAAACAAAAAAAATCATAAAACTAACACAAAATAAAAGAATTAATCAATTTTTTTTAAGACAGAAAAAGAAATAAAATATATAAAAACGGAAAAACAGAATTACAAAATGAGAATAACAGAATTACAAGAAAAAAAGGAAGAACAAAAAACTAATTTTAAAAGGAAAGAAATTTTGGAAAAAGGGGTTCCGGCGAGAGCTTCACAATTTTCCTCTAAAAAAAAACTTTCTCCACCATCAGGGGGTGGCTCGATTTTGCGCTTCAAGAATTCCTCTGGATATTATCTTCGTTGCTGGAGAAAAGGAAGAGAAAAACCTCCAAGAACTCATCACACCTGCAGTTTTTCAACCACTTTCAGGTTCAGTTAGCTTATGCATATAGCCTTTATATGAATATATATACATCGCAAGAATTGGAGTGAATCTAAAATCCTTTGCTCTATGTATTGTATTCGGTTCGGGCATTATTAATGAAATAACATGATTAAGGTAGCTTAGGTTCAGTTTTTCTTTCCTAAAATCTGGTTCAAATATATGAAATTCAATGGTAGAAACTGATTTTCCTAAGACTTAGTAGAGGATTAATGATCAAACAAAACACAAGCGATTCCTGCATCAACAGGCCAAGATCTTACCTTTTTGCCCCATATATGAGTAAATTAAAACCTCTCTCTCAAGTCAAGTAAGTCTAGGAAATCCCAAGCAATTCCATGTAATTTTGAGCCACCTGCAATCTTTTGGTTGTGCACGCATTTGAGGGCTACAGAAGTGAGCAAACAGATTTTAGTTCTAGAAGCATTGGCCTAATATGAAGTGATGATGTGCCAACTTTGCTATGTTAATGCTTGAGTGAATCTCTGTGAAAGATCTGATATTCCACATTGTAGCCTATTGATGGCAACTTGCATAAGAGCAAGGAAAGATTCTGCATCGTATGTGTGTGATGACTACTGAGCTAAGGAAGGGAGCTTTGAATCTGGTACCATCTATGCAAAATTCTGATGAATGGAAATTAGAACATAAGCTCGCAGCACTAGACAGGTTCACTGATAAAAGAATCTCTCATCCTGGCTTTGACTATCTTGTCTTAACTGATTGTGACCTTGCATGGGTTGTTGACATCACTAGCAACTTCAAGCCGTAATTCATATATACTGTAAGGTCGTCAACCAAAAGTTTCCAAAAGGAAGAACAACTGCATCTAAAAGGCCAACCTGATGTGAACGCCTTTGACTCTGTTTTCATGTCATTAGAGTAATCATTTGTGCATCAGCAAACCCTGCTCTGTTTGGGGAGGACAAGTCTAGTGAAACCATCGAAAGCATGCTTTGGTGTGAAAGGAAGACCAAGTTACCTTATGACCCTAAAGATGGTTACACGATGTAGGCGTGCAAACTGGGCAGCAAAACACTCAGGTAGGAGTTTTTAGAGTAACATGGTTTGAGGTGCAGCTCGCATGTAAGAAATTAGCAAGGGCATGCAGAAAGAAAGTAACTACAGAGTGACCCCACCTCTCTTGTATCGCGTATGTCGAACCAAATGGAGTACAAACCATCAAAGTCGACTCGCTCTGATGACTGGGGAAAGGGCCTGCAAATTCACCGCCTGAAGTTCGAGCCCTGTTCCCTGTATTTCCCCTTTTTTTTTATCTACCTAGGCATTATTCAATCCCTAATGCGTGCCCTTAAAATTACTATAATGCCCCTTAGAAACTCATAAATTCCCAACAGGTCCATGTTGTGTTAATGGCAATCCTGCCCCTTAGCAATCTCCTTAATACCCAGTAGGTCCTTGCCACAGAAATGACCATACTGCCCCTGGAGAATTCCCCCAATGCCCAGTCTGTCCCAGGTCTAGTAATTTACCAAATTACCCTCAGGGAATTTGATTAATCCCTATTCTACCCCTGGAAAAATCTAAATAATTGATAAAAATTCTATCATTCCTAAATAATTCCAAAAATTCATAAAAATCCAAAAATTCATAAAAATTCTATTATTCCTAAATAATTCATAAAAATTCATCAAAATCCAAAAATTCATAAAAATTCTATCATTCCTAAATAATTCATAAAATCCAAAAATTCATAAAAATTCTATCATTCCCAAATAACTCACAAAAAAATTCATAAAAATTCCAAATTGCCCCCCCAAAATTCCTAGTAATTACAATTACATCAAAATTCTATTTAAAACCCCAATTACCCCAAAACTCAAAAATGAAACTCTTCTCTCAAACTCAAGTTTTCTTTTACTCAAGGATCAATATCATTTCCTAATCATTTCTTTTCAAGAAATTTAAAAATAACTATTTTCTAAATATTTTAGGATTCTAGGTCTCACACAATGGGCTCTAAATGGGGGACTGGCGGTTCACCTGCTGTTCAACATTTAGTGGTTCGTATAGGTCCCCGTGCTGCCTTAGCCGCCTCGAGCCTTGTGCATGAGTGGACCAAAGATCCCTTCCAAAGATAAAACTTTCTAAAAAAAGTGAAATCTCTAAAATACTCTTTTCTCAAGCACTTTTCGAAGGTCAAGCTTTCACAAACCACAACTACGTAAGCCTTGAGTTTCCCATTACATCGAGGAATACGTAGGAGCAGGATCAAGTTTTGTCAGGCTAACCTCCATCAAGTATTTATTTCCATGCTAATTAAGGGATCAAACTATTTTCAAATAGTCACACACTCGATGTAAGGGTACCGTTCTTCGGAACGGGCGAATAGGGTGCCTAACACCTTCCCTATTCGTAACCAACTCCCGAACTTCGAATCTCTTCCTCGAGTCAGGGTTTTTCGAAATCTTCTCCCTTGAATAAAAATTTGGTGGCGACTCCACATTACCAAATAATTACATTTTTAAATTTTAGCGAGTTCGTCGTTTCATCGGAATTACGGTTGCGACAGATGGCGACTCGACGAAATTAGACCCTAGTAACAGCGTAATGAATGAAGATTTTGGGTCATGAGTACACAAAGTTATGCGGCTTACCCAACACTACACGCTACGTCAACTGCGGAGGTCATGAATATAGATATAGGTTCAAGAGGATACTGGTCAAGTAATAAAAGAAAGCTCTGTGGCTACCAAAGGCTCCCCTATTGTTAAAATAATTCACATGACCAAAGACAATGTTCTCTCAAGAAGATTTCCCTCTAATGTTTCAAACATGGATGATATTCAAATAATTGATGGTAGAAACCAGGCATACACATCGTCAGGAGGCCAATAGTTTCCTCTCATATGCTCAACTCCATTCGTTCAAGAATCTTTATAATTTAATTTGGACTGTTGAAGGCACAGTCCCAAGCTTGGTCTAGTGGTTAGGCACGCCTCCTGCATATCTCCGCGTCCAGCGTTCGAATCTTGTACGCTACATTGTGGCATTTCTTTTTTTCACACAGGCCCACAGGTATGGTTCAAATTTAGTCGAAGAGCCTTAAACCACAACCAAGAGACTTGGCTCAGTGGCCACAGGTGCTGCTTGCAATCTATAAGACCAGGGTTCGAAACCCCCTAGAACTAATTTTGAATTTTAATTGCATTAAGCTCCCAAGCAGGCCAGCTAAGCCTCCAAGCCACCAACGAAGCCGCTGATCTGCGAGCCATTTAGCCATTGAAGCCAACAGCTCCACACTTTCAGTTACCAATTAGCCCCTAACCTTTCCATTATTCCCAAATATGCCCCAAATTCCTAAATACAAAACTACCCCTCCAAATTCCCAAAAATTACAAATCTTCCCCAAATTACAAAACTTCCCCTAAGTTCCCAAAAATTATAAATATTTTCCCAAATTCTCCAAAATTCAAAAAATTCTTTTCCACAGTCTTTTTCTACAAATCCTTTATTCTTTAGAATCCATAATAAAACATTTTTCATCAAAATCCATAAATAAAATCTTTTTCTTCAAAATTCAAACTATTCTTTTTAATTCTTTTCTTCGAATAAAATCAAAATCAAACTCAAGTTTAATCCTCTTTCCCTCAAGTTTTCAAACTCACTTCAAAACTAATTCCTTTTCCAAATCAAGTCGTTTCTTTCCTTTATTCAAATCAAATTCTTTTCAAAACATTTTAGGATCTTTGGTCTCACGCAATAGGCTCTAAATGGGACTGGCGGTTCACCTGCTGTCTAACGTTTAGTAGTCTGTATAGGCCCCCATGCTGTCGTAGCCGCCTCGGGTCTTGTGCAAGAGTGGACTAAAGACCCTTTCAAAAAAACCGAAAACCTCTTCAAAATGTCATCTTTTAAACACCTCTGAAGGTCAAGCCTTCATGAAACCAGAACTGCGTAAGCCTTGAGTTTTCCATTGCACCGGGGAATACATAGGAGCAGGATCAAGTCCTGTCAGGCTAACCTCCGTCAAATCATTTATTTTCACATTAATTAAAGGGATCAAAACAGTTTTCAAAATCACACACTCAGTTTAAGGGTACCGTTCTTCGGAACGGGCGAGTGGGGTGCCTAACACCTTCCCTATTCATAACCAACTCCCGAACCTAAATCTCATCATCGAGTTAGGGTTTTTCCAAATATTTTTCTTTTAAATAAAAATTTGGTGGCGACTCCACATAAATTAAAATAAAATCATTTTCAAAATTTTAGCGAGTTCGTCGTTTCATCTGAATTACGGTTGCGACAGATGGAAACTCCACTGAGGAATTTAGAGAGTCAAGCCCATTTTATTGAGTGTGTTGTTTCAATCCCTTTCCTGTTTATTTGCACGATTCATTTATCTATTTATTTGTTTATTTATCTGGTTTTTGTTTTTCTATTCTCTGTATAACCTTAGGATAGATAAACAATATATTGCTATATATCTATGCAATTTCCCCAATTGTAGGTATCCCAAAATTGTGTGCCCTCCACACATCACATCATGCATACATTCATCTCATGAGTGGGGCCCTATACCCAGGACTGAGTGCTGCCTAGGATAGAGGGATCTAGTGGTGTCATGCTGGGGCCTACATCCTGTGTGGCTATCACAAAAATCCTGGTTAGACTGCGTCCTATTCATAACATCCCGCAACTAGTGGCCACTTCTACTGTTGTGGCAAGCATTGTGGACTGGAACTTGGCTCTAGTAACCTCTACACCCCAGGATTATTAACCACCTTTGAGAGGTTCATATAAAAAGCCATAGATTCCTAGGACAGGTAACCCACACAAGAAGCAAAGAGGGCACACACACCCTTTTCAAGATATAAGGTTCACCGCTCACGGGCACTTATTTGAACCAAACCATCTGAAGTGGCAAAAGAAAGTTGAAAGCTACAATTGGGGACACAAAAATCAAATCAAGATAAAAATCAAGAAAATCAAAATAGAAGGAGAAGATTCCTAGGAAAATTAGAAAAAATATTTTTGAGAATATTGAAAAGATTCCAAAGAAAGCTTAAAAGGATGTTTTAGAAATAGGAAATTAGGAAAATAATCTTTTGAAAATACTGAAAATATAAAGAAGATTCAATAGGAGAGAAAATAAAATATTGAAAACTTAAAGAATGCTTTCCAGAAAAATTCTTGCAAAACTAAAAAGTTTTTTTAAAAATAAAACTAAAGGTTTTTCTAGCACAATAAATATACCCAAATTCATTAAAAACACAAAATTGTCAAGAAATCAAAGACAAATCAATTAAACCACTCAACTCTTCTCAAAATGTTCAAATCCTTAGTTATTTGTGCATAACATGCATGCATTCATGCATTAAGTAAATTTTATCATGAAAAAGAAGATTTCAAAAATCACTCCACACATTTTTCATCTACATACTCATTTTGCATGAACATCTTTTTCATTCATGATTTTTCACATTCAAACTGTTTCTCAAAAAATTAATTCTTAACTTTAACAGAAAAATTGGAGAAAGACAGCTTCCTCGACATCCATATAGAACTCGAGCACAATCAAAGATCATGGATGAGCTGGAGAGACAAAACGAGCAATTAAGAAACAAAGTCAAGACATTGAAGGAACAGATGGCCAAGCTAATGGAGGCCATCCCGGTATCTTTAAATGTGAAGAGGCTGGGAATCCGCACCAGAGAAACCAACCGGACGCTAGTCATATCCTCTTGGGTTCACTCTACAAAAGCCTTCACTCTTAACCACGCCTCCACCAACTGAAGGGGTTTACTATGGGTATCCTCATGGGCATGCACCCTCATACAACCAAACAAAGCCCAAACACATAACCTACCTCCAAACACCACTTCACAAGCTTACCAAACAGTCGTTGGGGGAACGAATCCCATGTTCACCCAAGGATCGCACCCTATATACCTACCACCTTCTCAACCCCACCACATGCCAGACGAATACCCAAGCCATCCCTCGAATGAGGATACAGAAAAGTGGAAGGGTCTAGAGGAAAGGATCAAGGCAATTGAGGGGAGTGCTTATGAAGCCATAGACGCATATGATTTGTGCCTAGTCCCCGATGTGGTCATCCCTCCCAAATTCAAGGTTCCAGAATTTGAAAAATATCAAGGAACTAACTGCCCGAAGAGCCACTTGGCCATGTATTGCAGGAAGATGTCTCCCTATAGGCACGACGATAAGCTGCTCATACATTTCTTTCAGGACAGCCTGACTAGGGCAGCTGCAACTTGGTACACTCAGTTAGAGCGGACACATATCTGTTCATGGAGGGACCTAATTGAGGCTTTCCTCAAGCAGTACCAGTATAATGCGGAGATGGCTCCTGATAGGACTCAGCTCCAGAACATGGCCATGAAAGGAGATGAGACCTTCAAGCAGTATGCTCAACGATGGAGGGAGCTAGCTGCTCAAGTGCAACCTCCACTATTTGAAAAAGAGCTGGTTAGTATGTTCATTGACACACTCCAAGATCCTTTCTATGACAAGATGATAGGCAGTGTGACTTCTAGCTTCTCTGATGTTGTCATCATCGGAGAAAAGATCGAGGGTGGCATGCACCGAGGAAGAATCGCGCACAAGCCCACAGGGATAGTTGATGCCTCTGTAGAAAAGAAGAAGACAGGGGAGACTTATAATGTGGCTTCAAGTCAAGGACGGTACATACCTCAGATGGCACCTTATGGACCAACTGGCTACCAACCATCACCATATACACCTCACATACCATATCCTTACATCGCCACCGCCTACCAAACACCCTACCATCCAGCTTACAACTATCCAATGCAAATCCGACCGCCCACACCATACACGGTCCAAACATAAGCCATGAGCCCAAATCTTAGCCAAGGCCAAAAGAAGGAAAAAGATCCTGTCCAGTTTGATCCCATTCCAATGACCTACACCGAGCTTCTACCTCGGCTAATCGAGAACTCTCTAGTGGTTCCTTACCCTTTGAAACCTCAAGAAACACCATACCCTAAATGGTATGATGCCAATGCCATATGTGGCTACCATGCAGGGTACATTGGTCATTTAACAGAAAACTGCCAGGTCCTGAAACGCAAGGTGCAAAACCTGATCGATGTTAAACAACTAGAGTTTGGGAAGATCACTCCTAATCCATACGTCGAATCATGAGAGCTCGTCAACTAGCTAAGAAAATGGGAGCAGCACGACAAGTCACTTTGTATAAATCGAGCTATCAAGGAAGATCGTCCAGGATTTGTCATATTTTTCAAAATCAATCTTTTGCAAATAAATCTCAATGAATAATACAAAATTTACATTTTTCATGTTTCTTGAGCACGTGCTTCATATTATTGGTTTTACCTCTTAAAATTTCCATTCCTTTTCATCACTCAACCCACTTCTTATTCCTATACCTAAACAATGAATACCAATTGGTGATAATGTCAGTGCTGTAATAAATAATCTTGAACGTCTAGTTAATCAAGCTCAAAGAGAAAATCTCAATGAGGAAGCAACCAGAGACTCTAGATCACCATTCATTGTAATGGAATACCTTGTAATATCCCACTGGAACCAAGTTCAAATCCAGGAAAAATTAGGGGTGCAAGAAAGGATCCGCTAAATTGGAAGCCCAAAATGATCCCAGTAAGGTCAATATCTGACTACATAAAATTCAAGAAAAAGAGAAGACTCGCTGGATTAAAGTCAAAAAATAATCCAGGAAAAATCAAGGTCAAAACATAAAATTCAAGAAGAAGAGAAACCCGCTGGATTAAAAGCCAAAAATAATCCAGGCAAAAGTAAGGTTAAAGTTTAAAAAATAAATCGAAAAAGTCATGATCAGAAAAGGTCTTGCCGGTTTCCAACAACGAGTCAGGAAAAATTAGGATCAAACAAAATCCCGCTAGGTCGACAAACTCTCAAAGACGACCTAGGCAAAAGTTAGGGCATAATCAAGCAGAAGGCCGACTAGGTCGAAAACCCTCAAAGGGCGGCCTAGGAAAAAGTTAGGGCACAATCAAGTATAAGGCCCGCTAGGTCGACAAACTCTCAAAGAATGACCTAGGCAAAAGTTAGGGCACAATCAAGTAGAAGGCCCGCTAGGTCGACAAACTCTCAAAGAATGACCTAGGCAAAGGTTAGGGCACAATCAAGCAGAAGGCCCACTAAGTCAAGAACTCTCAAAGACGACCTAGGCAAAAGTTAGGGCATAATCAAACAAAAAGGCCCGCTAGGTCGAAAATCCTCAAAGGATGACCTAGGCAAAAGTTAGGGCATAATCAAATAGAAGCCCGCTAGGTCGACAACCCTCAAACACGACCTAGGCAAAAATTAGGGTACAAAATCAAGAGCCCGCTAGGTTGAAAACCTGTAAGGGCAACCTAGGCAAAAGTTAGGGCGAAACCAAAGACCTGCTGGGTCGAAAACTCCAAGGAATGACCCAGGCAAAAGTTAAGGTCGAATAGAGAATCCCAGGAGAACATGACATTTTGCACCTCATATCTTCTTAAAACTGGGGAAAAATTTTGCCATTTCTCAAGCTTGGCTAATTAGACAATCAAGATTATAAAAAGCAGCATTGGTATTTTTCATCAAGAGGTGCCATTTGGGCAATCGAACCCACACCTTTCGTCATCTTTTGCTTTCAAGTACACTACCTCAAACATCTTTTGCAAACTTTCTCTATTTCCTTCCTTCAACCATCCCAAACTCACTTTGCACATCCCAATAGTGCACATGCCAGAAGAAAGGTGGAAAATGTAAAAATAAGAAGATTAATTTTGAAAAGTCATGACAAGTCAGATGAATCCTCGATCGTTGCAACACGACAGGATTATTTCCCAAAGATTCATCCTCCTGCCAGCCATAATGCCACTACAGAAAGGAGCGTGTCTTACTCAATAATACTGACCACTGTAGCCATAATGCCACTACAAAAAGGAGTGTGTCTTACTCAATAATACTGACCATTGTTCGGTCTTAAGGATCCTGACAAAAGAGAATTTCGAGATTAACCAAAACACCAAGCTCAAGTCAATCTAGCTCGTCCTGATTCTTGATTCCTTCCACACCAATTATAGGGTTTTCGAGAAAGGATATGTAAAAAAAAATCAAAAATCAAGAAAAACAAAAACCTTTACACCATTTCATGGTTTGCATAGCATCTGTTTCATCAAATAATTATTTCAAGCATCAAAATAAGAACCCCACATCATTTCTGCATCACAAATACCACATTCTTTTCATTCGTTCAAACAGCACATAAGCATCTTTATTCAAGCATTGCATAGCCCATTTTTCAAAACTAAATTGTCTGAATCAGTCATAATTAAAACCGAATCAAGTTCAAACTGGGGAAAACGTTTGCCCACAAAAATTCAATTTGAGGTTATCCTTAAATTCTGGATCAAGTTCAAACCGGGGCAAATACTTGCCCATACAAAAATACAATTTAAGATTATAGATCAAGTCCAAACTGGCGCAAATGCCTGTCCACAAAATATCAAATTGAGATCATCCTCAAACTCTGAGTCAAGCTCAAACTGGGGCAAAAGCTCGCCTACAAGAATTCAATTTGGGGCCATCCTAAATTTCTAAATCAAGTTCAAACCAAGGCAATCGTTTGCCCAAGAAAGGTTTAAATTCAAGAACAAAACTGGGGCAAGCTTTTGCCTAGACAAGTCAAGTTGAGGCGATCCTCAATTCCAAAAATTTGAAAATTGGGACAAATGATTGCCTAGAAGAATTCAAGTCAAGGCCATCCTTAATTCCTCTAAATCAAGTTCAAGCTGGGGCAAACACTTTCCCACAAAAATTCAATTTGAGGACATCCTCAGATCCTGGATCGAGTCCAAACTAGGGCAAACACTTGCCCACAAAAATTTAATTCGAGGTCATCCTCAAATTCTGAACCAAGAACAAAGTTGGGGCAAGCATTTGTCTAGAAAACTCAAGTTAAGGCAATCCTCAATTCTAGAAAATTCCAAAATTAGGACGAACATTCGCTCGGAAAATCCAAGTCGACGCGATTCTCAATTCCTCAACTCCAAATTCAAGATAGGGCAAACATGTGCCCAGTAAAATTTAAGATAAGGCAAACCTCAAAGTCTGAATCAAGACTCAAAATGGGGCAGACTCTTGCCCAAAATCCCCTCAAATTAAGGCAGTCCTCGATTGCCAAAAACCTTCTAAACTGGGGCAAAAGCTTTGCCCAAACTTCGTTCAAATCAAGACATTGCTCAATTACCAAGAATCCTCTAAACTGGGGCAAAATGGTTGCCCAAGTCTCTTCAAAAAACAAAATATTGTCAAGATACACAAGAAACTTAAAAATAAGCAATTTATCTTAATTCAAGAAAAACTAATTTCAAAATAGGTTGTTCGAGGAAGCTGACGAAGAGTCCACATTCCACCTCACATGCACACCCAAGGCACATCATGTCATCTTCCCTCTACCTGTCTCAACAGGTCATTCATGCTTCGCCTACCCTAACAGGCCATCCTTTCAATTTAGCATTCAAGTTAGTGTAGGTCCCTCCCATTTCGAAGTCACCTGTCTTAACAGGTCCTTTTTTTCTTACCTTTTTACATCATGGCCTATAGTTTCAAGCCTCATCAAGTTATAATTTTTGCAGCATGGCCTATGTTGTTAGGCCACCATCAAGTTTACCTTTTTGCATCATGGCCTATAGTGTCAGGCCTCATCAAGTTTTAATTTCTGCATCATGGCCTATGTTGTCAGGCCACCATCAAGTTTACCTTTCTGCATCATGGCCTATAGTGTTAGGCCTCTTCAAGTGTTCTTTTCTGCATCATGGCCTATGTTGTCAGGCCACCATCAAGTTTACCTTTCTGCATTATGGCCTATGTTGTCAGGCCTCATCAAGTCTTAATTTCTGCATCATGGCCTATAGTGTCAGGCCTCTTCAAGTTTTAATTTCTGCATCATGGCCTATGTTGTCAGGCCACAATCAAGTTTACCTTTCTACATCATGGCCTATAGTGTTAGGCCTCTTCAAGTTTTCTTTTCTGCATCATGGCCTATGTTGTCAGGCCACCATCAAGTTTAAGCTTCTGCTTCATGGCCTATAGTGTCAGGCCTCATCAAGTTTAATTTCTGCATCATGGCCTATATTGTCAGGCCTCCTCAAGTTTTCCCTTTCAGCACGCTCAAGTTTTCTTTTCTGCACGCTCAAGTTTAATTTTCTACACCCTCAAGTTTTCTTTTCTGCATGCTCAAGTTTTCTTTTCTGCACGCTCAAGTTTTCTTCTCTGCACGCTCAAGTTTTCTTTTCTGCATGCTCAAGTTTAATTTTTTGCACGCTCAAGTTTTCTTTTTCTGCACGCTCAAGTTTTCTTTTCTGCACGCTCACGTTTTCTTTTCTGCACGCTCAAGTTTTCTTCTGTGCACGCTCAAGTTTAATTTTCTGCACGCTCAAGTTTAATTTTCTGCTCGCTTAAATTTTCTGCACGCTCAAATTTTCTGCACGATCAAGTTTAATTTTCTACACGCTCAAGTTTTCTTTTCTGCACGCTCAAGTTTTCCTTTCTGCATACTCAAGTTTTTCCTTTCTGCATGTTCAAGCTTTCTTCTCTGCATGTTCAAGCTTTCTTTTGTGCATACTCAAGTTGTCTTTTCTGCACATTCAAGTTTTCTTTCATACATCATCAAATTTACTTTTTACATCAAGGCCTATGATGTCAGGCCTCAAGCATAGATAGACTTCTATACATCAGCCTATGCTGTCAGGCCACCTTGTACGTACCTTACATTTTAGTTCCCGCATATTTTCCTGCCTTAAACAAGCAATTCCATTCCTTGTCCACATTCGTCTTAACGGACCTCTTTCACCTCACTTTAACTACACTCAGTAGTATTCGTGGGCTAATTAAGCTATGTAATCAAGTCTTGCGTAACTTAAACCTTGTCGGTAGCACACGACATGATTAGACCATCAAGTTGGCAAGGTCACTCAAAAACCACCATCTTCCAGGCATCTATCTTCAAGCTCAAGGCTTCTCACATTCTTCAGACTTCTCCAAAAGCCTGCCTCGGACATAATGCATTCACGTCTTTACTCATTTCCTACCACGACAATTTAGAGAATTATTTCTCACATCATCTGGTAGGAAAATGAGTAAAGAGGGGCAAACTGTAAACACCCATTTATGTCTGATGCCCCCAACCATTAAAATTAATCAAGAAACCTACACTGATTTAAATACAAATAAACAGTAAACAAAGAAAAATAGAAAATAGAAGTATAGAGAGGAGATAATGGGGTAATTGAAAATACAAACAAGATAAATAATAAGCAGAAATAATAAAGATAACAAAAACAATAAAAATTTTGGAAAATAGAAAAAACTAGGAAAAACATATCAATAAAAGCTAAAATTAAAAGTAACTCGAAAACCTAAAAAAAAAATATAATATAAAATATATATACATATAAAATGATAATAATAATAATAATAAAAAACACAAAAATAGAAAAATAATTAAAAACATAAAATTAAAATAAAAATTAGAAAATAGAAAATAGAATTAAAACAATCTGAAAAATAATAAAACAACAATTAAACCAAAAATATATATAAATAAAAAAAATAGTAAAGTGAAAATAGAAACTAAAAAATTATATATATAATAAAAATAAAAAAAATAGAATTTAAACAACATTACGAAAATAATATAGAGTATAAAACAGAAATTAAATGAGAATTGATAAAGAGAATTAAAAATAATAATAAGAAAAGACATGAAAATAAAGGAAAATAATAAAGAAAAATAGGTAAAAAGAAAAGATAAATAACTAAAAAAGATACATGTAAGAGAATAATAAATTTTATAAAACATTATGATAACAGAAAAATATATAATAAGAAATAATAAGACATAAAAAAACAAAAAATTAAGTAAAAACAGAAAAATTGAATTAAACAAACAAAAAAACATAAAACAAATTTCGATAACAGAAAAAGAGATCGAAAAAAGAAAAAAAAGGAAAAAGGGGAGGAGGCCACTGAGCCGAAAAAAGAAAAAGGGGAAAGGCTCTATCAGTTAGGCCAAAGCCATTTTTTGTGAGGCATGAGAAAGAAGGGAAGCTGCTGCTGAAAAGAAAGGGGGAAATAAGGTCTTGGAAGGCTCGGATGCTCCGTTGTGCTCCAGATCGAAGGCGATATCCGCGAGGAGCTCTTAAGATCGAAAGAAGAGAATAGCATGGAGCGTGCAAATGCAAAGTTGCCACCAACTTCATAACAGGTTAGGAGAAACTCCTTCCGTCTCTGAATATTTTCATGCCAATCCGGTTACATATGTTGATCTGGTAATTGATGTCTAGAAAGGAAATCTTGCTTTAGCCGTTTATGTGTTAGTGGAAGTTGATAGGTCTTTTCTTTGAAGTTCGTTAAAGGGGCAGTATTAGCTATGAATTCAGTAATTGTATATTATGCCTTAATCTGAAAATGAAAGAATGGCATTGCTATTACATGAGAAGGGATGGTTAGCTCGGACAACGATCAAAGATCCGTTCAGCAATCTTGGGGGACATAGCATGAATGGGTGAGGTCCGATGTAAAGAAGTTAGAGACCAAATCTGTAATTGAGTTTGGAATTAGTCGATATACGTGGAAAAGTATGGAAGATTGTGTTTAGATGCAGTATTGAGTACAGGGGATTCAGGTCTTGCCGATCGATGTGTTTAGCCTATAATTTGGGAAGGTCTCATCGGTTAATTCGTAGAGGAGTTCTGTTTAACAAGTTGACGTGATGGCCAAGGTAGGCTCATATGTTAGCTACTAATGGACACCTTGGGAAAATGGAGGTTTCTTTATCTCCAAAGGAAGGCAAATTATTTTGTGCTATCAATGAACATGTCTAGGTAGCCACCATACCAAGAATTAGTCATAACTATTGATAGCAACAACCCCTCAGAATAAAGTGTAAGAATAAGAAAGATGGTCTCTGAGGGACTTCCAGTTCAGGACTTTAAAGCTCCCATTCTCCAGATTAAATCCTTGCTACACTGGTTGGTATGCGAAGATACAATATGGGTAGATCACGGTAGATAAATATCATCGTGGCTGAGATATAAAAGTCCTGATAGCTTTTAAAATTAAGCTCCAGCTGAATATTGATTCATCTTTATTGGAGTTGTGGAGCTTCATTTCAAGACTTGTTGCCACCTCGACGAAATCTAGGCCTAGTAACAACGTAATGACTGAAGATTTTGGGTCATGAGTACACAAAGTTATGCGGCTTACCCAACACTACACGCTACGTCAACTACGGAGGTCATGAATATAGATATAGGTTCAAGAGGATACTGGTCATGTAATAAAAGAAAGCTCTGTGGCTACCAAAGGCTCCCCTGTTATTGAAATAATTCACATGACCAAAGACAATGTTCTCTCGAGAAGATTTCCCTCTACTGTTTCAAACATGGATGATATTCAAATAATTGATGGTAGAAACCAGGCATACACATCGTCAGGAGGCCAAGAGTTTCCTCTCATATGCTCAGCTCCATTCGTTCAAGAATATTTATAATTTAATTTGGACTATTGAAGGCACAGTCCCAAGCTCGGTCTAGTGGTTAGGCACGCCTCCTACATATCTCCACGTCCAGCTTTCGAATCTTGTACGCTACACTTGTGGCATTTCTTTTTTCACACAGGCCCACAGGTATGGTTCAAATTTAGTCGAAGAGCCTTAAACCATGTCATAACCGTAATTAGGACGAGACGACGAGCTCGCTAAATTTTGAAATGAATTGTGTGGATTGTGGAGCCGCCACCAAATTTTATTTTAAAGGAAACATTTGGAAAAACCCTAACTTGAGGAAGAAATCTAGGTTCAGGAGTCGGTTACGAGTAAGGAAGGTATTAGGCACCCTATCGCCTGTTCCAAAGAACGGTACCCTTAAACTGAGTGTGTGATATTTTGAAAACTATTTGATCCCTTAAAGTAGAATAGAAAATAAATAGGTTTATGGAAAATAGCCTGATAGGACTTGATCCTGCTCCTACGTATTCCCCGGTGCAATGGGAAACTCAAGGCTACGTAGTTCTGGCTAAGAGACTTGATCTCTTGCAGAAGAAAAGAGTAATCTTAGGTAAAAAAATTTAAAACAACGTCCCTCAAGAAGGCGATGGATTTGGAAATGAACGTGCTTGCAAAATTCAAACCGTCGTAAGCCGTGTTTGAATCTGCATGGATTAGAACACGTAACAGTAGAGAACGATACTTGCCCGTATTAGAACCCGTTGCACAATCTGAGGAAAAATAAAAAACAGACATTTTGGAAAAAGGAAGAATTTTAGAAGAAAAAAAAACAGACGTGCTTACATAATCCAAATCGTCGTAAGCTGTATTTAAATTAGCACGGATTAAAACACGTAACAAGGAGAACACTACTTGCCCGTATTAGAACCCGTTTGCAGAATTTGAGGAAAACAAATAAAAAAATAGACGTTTTTGAAAAAGGAAGATTTTTAGAAAACAGACCTGCTTGCATAATCCAAATCGTCGTAAGTCATATTTGAATTAGCACGGATTAAAACACGTAACAGTAGAGAACGCTACTTGCCCGTATTAGAACCCGTTTGCACAATCTGAGAAGAAATTGAAAATAGAGATGAAGATAAACTTGAAAATCCGAGAAGAACCAAGAAAATTAAGCGGAATAAAAGCTAGATCTAACCTCCATTGATGTTCCTTATTCAATTGTCTCCAATCCAGCTTAGGTCATAAGGTTCAAAGGTAAGAATTAAGTGTTTTTTTATTTGATTCAAGCATACATTTAACTCTTTAGGCTTAATGACTTAATCGTGCATCACTTAAGCTAGACTTAGCATATAGCATGCATGCACATGGTCATGCATTCTTAGGAGTTTTTTTTTTCAAAGGAGGACATACAAACACAAAAAAATCAGAATTAAATACATATAGAAGGATCAACACATGAAAAATAATACCTAAACAAGGTTAAAAGAACAAGATCTACAAAAGAACTTCAAAGACACAAGAGATTTTGGCGCCAAAATTTTAATTCAAATCTCAGAATTTCTCAAAATTTGTTTCCCAGAGATATAAAAAATTAAAACTGATCAATTGAAATATATGAATTATAGGAATCAACCAAAACAATTTTGACAAAAATCAGACCAGAAATGAGCAAGTTATGCACAAATCAAACAAGCTAGGTTCATTTGCGCACCAGGACAAACATGTTTAAGTAATTAGGCCATAGAAACTTCATTTCAGATCCAAATTATACATATAATACCATTCCAAAAACTAGATATAAATACAAAGATAACACAACAAAAATAACCAAAATCGGAGATCGTTTGACCGATCAAAAAGGAAAACGAAAAACAGATACGAAGATGAACTCGAAAATTTGGCTCCAAAATTTGAATGCAGATCTCAGAATTTTTAGAAACTATTTTTTGGTATATCTGAAAAATTAAAACTAAAAAATTGAAATATATGTATCATAGGAATCAAACAAAACAAATTTGACAAAATTCGGACCAGAAATGAGCAAGGTATGCACAAATCAAACAAGCTAGGTTCATTTGCGCATCAGGACGAACATCTTTCAGTAATCAGGTCATGGAGACCTCATTTCAGATACAAATTAGATAAATAATATCATTCTAGAAACTAGAGAGAAATACGAAGAGAACGCAATAAAAATCACTGAAATCTGAGATCATTTGACCGATCAAAAATGAAAATGAAAACAGAGACGAAGATGAACTCGGAAATCCAAGAAGACGCAAGAAAATTAAACGAAATAGAAGCAAGATCTAACCTCCATTGATGTTCTTGAATGCCACTTGATAGCATCTTGGAAGGTGATGAATAACTGGTTCCATGGAGGCCAAGAAGGTGCTCAATTGGATGTAGATTTCAAGAGTCTCTTTGGTGCTCCTCTTAGAAAAAAAAAAAACTAAAAAAAACCCCTTTCAATGACTCCAAGTGCTCCTCTCTTTCCCTCCTTAGAAATTCTGAAAATTTTTAGAAAATGAAGAAATCCTCCCATGAACTAAATGAAAGTCCCTACTTATAGATAAAATTTCAAAAAAGGAAAGGGAAAAATTTTTTAGAAGTGAACAAGCTTCCCCCTTTTGTATTCTAATTTTTCTCTTTTTTGTTTTCTTTTTATTATTTTCTTTATTTTTTCTTCTTTCATTTTATTTTTTCTCTAATTAATTCTTACCATCATTAACTAATCCAACTAATTTTCTAACTAAATTCTTAACTAAATTTATTTTTCTTTCATTTTCTTTTTCTTTTTTCTTTTTTTTCTCTAACTAATTCCTAACCATCATTAACTTATCCAACTAACTTTCTAACTAAATTCTTAACTAAAAAATTATTTTTCTTTCATTTTTTTTCTTTTTTCTTTTTCTTTTTTCTCTAACTAATTCTTAACCATCATTAACTAATCCAACTAACTTTCTAACTAAATTCTTAACTAAAAAATTATTTTTCTTTCTTTTTCTATTCTTTTTTGTTATTTTTTATTTTAGACTTAAAAAAAAATGATTTATTTTGGGTTTAAATTTATCCTGACATAATTCAAGTGTTCACAGTTGTTTCTTATTATTTTTCTTACCAGATAATATAAGAAACAAGTTTCTAGATTATCACGGTAAGAAATGAGTAAATAAGTGAACAAATTATGTCTGAGGTAAAAGATAAAAACTGGCATGGGTGCGAGCCTTATTGGCAAGTCTTGAAAATGTCAGGGAGTTGAATGATGCTTCTGGGGTACTAGAAAAGTTTCTGCTTGACCGAAACTTAGGAATGCATGCCCTAATAAGTTGGACGATCGTACTCAAATCGTGGAAATTTTGCATAAGTTTCGCAAGCCTTGTGTAAATGAGTCAACGAGGTTCACTATGCAAGGCCTAATATGGTAGGGCCAAAACGAAGGGATTTAAGATGCGACCCGAATAGGCTAGATAGAAAAAGAAAATGTGTCAGTCAGATAAATGTGATGAAGAAATTTAAACATGTAGGCCTTGTGTGATAGGCCAAGATGCAAAAATTTAAACATGGCCTTGAAAGGATAGGCCAAGATGTAGAAAAATAAACGTCTGGGCCTTTGTGATAGGCCAAGATGGTGAAATCTAAATGCGTAGGGGCCTTGTGTGATGCCAAGATGCAAAAATTTAAACATGCAGGGCTTGGATAGGCCAAGATGCGTAAATTAAATGCAAGAGACTCCGATGTGATAGGGCTTGAAAGAAATTTAAACATGTAGTGGCCCGACGTGATAGGCTAAATGAAATTAAAATGCAAGACCTGATGTGATAGGCATGAAAGAAATTTAACATGCGGGCCTTATGTGATAGGCCGAATGCATGAAATTAAAATGCAAGGCTTACGTGATAGGTGGACAAATAAATTTAAACATGAAGTGGTTTGATGTGATAAGCGTAATGCAGGAAATTAAAATGTAGCAGCATGATGTGATAGGCTGGAAAATTTAAATATGCAGTGGCCCGATGATAGGCCGAATGCAGAAATTAAAATGCGTGCTCGATGTGATAGGCCGAATGTAAATTTAAACATGAAGGGCCCGATGTGACAGCCGTAATGCAGAAATTAAAACGCAAAGGTCACGTGATAGGCTGAATGTAATTTAAAACATAGTGGCCTCGATGATAGGCCAGAATGCAAGAAATTAAAATGCAGCGCCCGATGATAGGTTGAACATAAATTTAAAACATGAGGGCCCAATGTGATAGGCTAGAATGTAGAAAATAAAATGAAGCACCTAATATGATAGGTCGACGTAAATTTAAACATGACGGGCCCGGTGTGATATACGTAATGCGCAGTAAAATAAAAATGCAAAATACTGAGGTGATAGGGTAAATGTAAATTTAAACATGAGGGGCCCGATGTGATAAAGCAAGAATGCAGAAATAAAATGCAGTCGCCCGAGGTGATAGGTCAACAGAAATTTAAATACGTAGGACCCGATGGATAAAATGTAATGTGAAGTAAAATGCAGCACCGATGATAGGCTGAATGTAAATTTAAACATGCACAATATGAGATAGGTTGAACAAATTTAAACATGAAGGGCCCTCGATGTGATAGGCCGTAATGCAGAAATTAAAATGCGTTGTTCATGTGATAGGGAACAACAAATTTAAATTAGGCCCGATATGATAGGCCGTAATGCGTAAAGTAAAATGCGCTCGACGGATAGGTGAATTTAATTTAAACATGAGGGGCCTAATGTGATAGCCGTAATGCAGAAAATAAAATGCAAATAAGCTCGATATGATAGGCTGAATAGAAATTTAAACATGAGGGGCCTGGTGGATAGCCAATGCGAAATAAACGCAGCCGCCTGAGGTGATAGGATGAATTGCAATTTTAAACATGCAAGTACCCGATGAGATAGGCTAACCGTAAATTTAAAACATGAGGGCCCGATGTGATAGGCTAGGCGTAATTTAAATATGCTTGATGTCCCGTTGTTGACAGAAAATGCAACAAGGTCCCGCATTGCCGGAAGAATGCAAAACGAAATCCCGTTGTTGCCAGGATGATAAAACAAATGAAATCCGCATTTGATAGGATGTGTGCAAATTTAAATATGAAATCCCTGGATGATGTGTGCGTAAATTTAAACATGAAATCTCGCTTGACGGATAATGCAAATGAAATCCTACGGATGACAAATGTATGCGGAAATTTAAACATGAAATCTCGACAGATAAATGAAAATGAAATCGCGGACAGATGTAGCGAAATTTAAACATGAAGTCCCGCTTGAAAGTAAATGCAAATGAAACCCGCTTGACAGATGATAGAAATTTAAACATGAAATCCCGTTGACAGATAAATGCAAATGAAATCCCGCTGACAGATGTATGCGAAAATTTAAATACGAAATCCCGCCACAGATAAATGCAAAAAATGACCCGTTAAGACAAGATGTGAAATGTAGAAAAAGTGCCGTTGATGAAATTTAAAGATGCAAGCTTGCTGACAAGAAAAGGAAAATGAAAATGACCCGTTAAGAAAGGAAAAAAATGTAAAAGTCCCGTTGTTGATAAATGAGGAAAACGACCCTAAGATAACAAAATGGTGAAAACCCGTTAAGATAGACAAAGCGAATGAAAAGGACTCGTGAAGACAGAAAAGGCGTCCTATTGCTGAAAAAGTAAATAACGAAAAATATCATGTTAAGACAGAATAAATGTAGATGGACTCCCCGTTGACAGAGAAATGCAACCGTTAAGACAGAAAAGTAAGCGAAGGAACCCAAAGACAGTGCAAGATACGTAAAAGTCCCGTGATAATAGAGATGCAAGTCCGTTTAGATAGGCAAAGTAAATGAAAATGACCCGTTGAGGCAGGTAAAATATAGATGGAATCCCGTTAAGACAGTATTGAAATGAGGAGAGAAACTCATATGACAGAATGAAGAAAATCTTGTTGCTAACAGAAGGAAACAAGATACCCGTTAAAACAGAAGAAGAATGATGAACACTGCTAAGACAAAAAGGAAAGTGCAAAAAAATGACCCGTTTAGGACAAAAAATGTAAAGGTCCTTTTGTTGACAGATGAAAGCAAGACGCTTGTTAAGACAAGAATGCTTGTGAAACTGTAAGACAATGTAAAAAGAGGAACCTAAAAAGACCCGAAAAATGAAAATGTCCTTTGCTCAGGATAAAAGGAAGACGTCATAAGATAGACACAATAGAATGGTATAAAAAATTGTTAAAATAGAAAAGGGATGACGAAACTTGTTTAGATAGGTAGAAAAAGGTCCCGTTGTTGACAGAGAAAGCAAGCAGAGACAGCAAGAACGTAGAAAATGGCCTCGTTAAGACAAAGTAGGGCAGAGATGGGCTCGTTAAGACAAGACAAGAATGATCATACTTATTAAGATAGGTCATGTGAAACAAAAAGAAGATTGACCTCGTGAAGACAGAAAGGAAAAACAGCCTGTTAAGACAGAAAAGGCATGGCCTTAAGACAAGCAAAGTAGAAGGGACTCATTAGTGGCAAGGCACGAAATGAAATCATGTACAGAAATGCAAAGGTGGAATGATGGGTTGACTCCGTTAAGACAAAGGAAAGATAGCCCGTTAAGACAAGCGACAAAAGCTGGTTTGTCGTGCAGACAAAAAGCGCTAATGACCTCGTTAGGGATAGGTATGGAAAGAGAGGCTTGTCAAGACAGATACACAAGTACGTAAAAGAGATGTCTTACCGGACAAAATAACCTATAGAGACAGGTGTGGCAACATGAAAGTAATGGCTTTGTTAGTGCAAGTAAAAGAATGACCCATTGAGACAGTGTGGGAAGTAATATGATGTGCCTTAGGAATGCACTGAGGTGGAATATGGACTTCTTCGTCAACCAAGCTTTTAACAACTTATTTTGAAGTTTGTTTTTCTTGATTAAAATGAATAGCTTATTCTACCTTGAATTTGAAGGTTTTTAAGCATTTGATAATTATTCTCTTTGAAGAAACTTGGGCAACCATTTTTCCCAGCCTTAGAAAATTCCTGATCTTGATTGAGGGGTGTTTGGCCAAAACATCTTGCCCCGCTTGGGAAGACCTTTAAATCGAGGAATGCCTTAACTCTATTTTAGGCAAGCGTTTTCCCCATCTTAAATCTTGAAATTGAGGATGACTTCAACTTGAATTTTCTCAGTGGTGCAATCGTTTGCCCTAACTTGATTTTGACTTGGGATTGAGAATGACCTCAAATTTTATTTTTGTGTGGCAAGCATTTGCCCAAGTTTGGATCTTGACTCAAAATTTGAGAATGCCCTTTGAATTTTTTGGGCAAACGTTTGCCCTAATTTGAACTTGGACTCGAATTTGAGGATGCCCAAATTGATTTTGTGGGCAAACATTTGCCCTCGCTTGAACTTGATTCAAAATTTGAGGATGACCTCAAATTGAATTTTGTAGGCATGCATTCGTCTCACTGAGCTTGACTGAGGCCGACCTCAAATTGAATTTTTATAGGCAAGCATTTGCCCCAGGCAATTTGAGGATGACCTCAAATTGGAATCTCAGCATTTGATTTTGATTTTGATATGAAATTTTCCCCGGTCTTAATTAGTATTGACAATGAATTATGAGATGCCGATGCTTATCATGATGTTTGAATGAATGCGAGGATGTGATATTTTAACTTGATTATTGTTTCTTGATGCTCGACATAATTATTTAATGGATGCTATGGAATGAATGCATGCCATGAGATGGTGAAAACTTTTTTGTTTCTCTTGATTTTTTTTTTTTATTTTTCGATAGGTTCTTTCTCGACAACCTTAAAGTTGGTGTGAAAGGAACCAAAAATCGATGAGCTGATTGACTCAATTTCTGGCTTCTTGGTCAACTTGGAACCTTCTTTCCAGGATCTTTGAGACCCATCAATAGTCAGCATTATTGGATGAGACACACTTTTTGTCTTGGCAACATTATGGCCGGTAAAAGGATGACCTTTGAGAAACAACGCTTATATCGTGTTGCGATGGTTGAGGACTCATCCGATTTTTCATGACTTTTCAAATTTATCTGTTTATTTTTACATTTTTCACATTCCTTTTTGGCCTAATGTACCTTGAGGTATGCAAAGTGATCTTGGATAATTAATGGAAGGAAATGCAATTTTGCAAATGATGTTTAAGGTGTAGTATATTTGAAAGGAAAGGGCTTAAGGATGTTGATTTGATTGCCCAAATGGCACCTTTTTAGTGAAAAATGCCAATGTTGCTTTTCATAATCTTGATTGTCAAATTAACCAAACTTAAGAAGTGGCAAAAATTTTGCCCCGCTTTGGAAAATACGAGATGCGTAAATGTCGTATCACTGATTCTTTGGTTGACTTTAACTTTCGCAGGTTGTTCTTTTTTTGATTTTTCAACCCAACAGGTCTTTTGTTTGTCCTAACTTTTTGTTGAGGCCGCCTTTGCTGCTGGACCTAGCGGGCTCTTGATTGTATGCCCTAACTTTTTCCTAAGCCGCCTCGAGGGTTTTCGACCTAAATAACCTTGCTCATATAAGCCCTAACTTTTGCCTAGGCCGTTCGGGGTTCTTTGACCCAGTTGTGCCTTTTTGTGCCCTAACTTTTGCCTAGGCCGCCTTTGCAATTGCAGGTTTTCGAATAGCGAGCTATTGATTATATGCCCTAATTTTGCCTAAGCCGCCCTTTCGTGGTTTTCACTAGCTTTTTTGCCTTTTTGTTTGTGTGCCCTAACTTTTTTTCCTAGGTCGCTCTTGGGGTTTTCTACTAGCTGCGACTCTTGATCGATGCCCTAACTTTTTCCTAAGCCGCCTGAGGGTTTTCGACTTAGCGGGCCTTTGATTGTGTGCCCTAACTTTTTGCCTAGGTCACCTTGAGAGGGTCGTTGACCTAGCGGACCTTGTTTAGATCCTAATTTTGCTCGAATTGTTTTTGGAATTTTAATCTAGCAAGACCTCTTCTGATCATGACTTCATCGATTTATTTTTTGAAATTTAGCCCTACTTTTTCCTGGATTATTTTGATTTTAATCCAAGAAGTTTTTTTTTTCAAATTTTTTCTTTTCTTGAATTTTGCTTGGTCGATATTGGTCTTGTTGACCGTTGACTTTCAATTCACAGATCTACTTCGCATCCCTAAATTTTCTCCGGATTTGGACTTCTGATCCAGCGGACATTTGTTATTTCTTCTATTGGACCGTAGAAGTTACATGGAGGGTGATTTAGAATCCATGGTTGGCTTTAGGTCCCGTTTTATTCTCGCTTGCTCATTTAATTTTCTCTTTGAGTTTGATTAATAAGATGTTCAAAATTATTTATTACAAAAGATCGCATTGTCACCACAGTATCGATTGCTTAGGTGTAGGATAAGAAGTGGATTTAATGATGAAAAAGAAGTGAAACTTTCAAGAAGTAAAGCCAATAATGGAAAGCACATGCCTATGAACATGAAAATGTAATTTTTGTATTATTCATTAAGATTTATTTATAAAAGATTAACTTTGAAAAGTATGAAACATCCTGGATGATTTTCCTCGCATATCACCTTATACAAGGCAAACTCAATATGTCGTCTCCTATTTCTCAGCCTAGTGATTTAGCTCTCATGATTCTAAGAATGGATTGTTCTCAATGTTAGAGCAAGCTTCCCAAAAAATCCAGGCCATTTTGCATCAATCAAGTTTTGTACTTTACGCTTTCTGGCTAGGCAATCCTCTCCGGAATGACCAATGAACCCCGCATGGTAATCGGCATCTCGTGTTTGCATCATACCATTTAGGATATGGTTCTCTGGGGCTTTAAAGGATAAGGAGCGTGTTTGGTTAGGGTTTTGGCTCGGCTTGGGCTCAGGTTTGTGTCGCATGGTGTGTAGGGCCTGATTTGCATTGATAGTTGTAAGTAGGATTGTAGGGTGTTTGGTAGGTGGTGGCGATATAAGGATATGGTGTATAGGGTGGTATGGTGGTGGTTGGTAATCGGTCGGACCATAATGTGCTACTGTGGAGCTGTATTGGCCTTGACCGTGTAAGCCACATCAGAAAGCTTCGCCCGCCTCTTCCTCCCCAACTGTGGAAGCGTTGACTGCCCCTCGTAGCTTTGCGCACCTTTCCACTCGCATGCCACCTTCGATCCTTCTCCAATGATGACGACATCGAGAAGCTACTGAAGCATACTACCGATCATCTTGTCATAGAAAGGATCTAGAGTTGTGTCGATGAACATATCAGATCACTTCTTTCTATTGGGAGGTCAGACTTCTGAGCAAACAACTCCCTCCATCGTTGGGCGTATTGCATTTGAAGGTCTCCTCTCCCTTCTTGGCCATATTCTGAGCCGAGTTCTCAGAGTCATCTCCAGTGTTATACTTGTACCGTCGTAAAAGGCATCGCCTGGTCCCTCCATGAACAAATATGCGTGTCCGGTTTAGCCGAGTACACTTGACTAACACTTGTTCCTGGCCAGACACGTTCTGGAAGAAATGGATGAGCAAAGCTGCCATCATGAGCACAGACGCCATTCTTCTAGTTATTAATACATGGTCAAATGGTTCCTGGACAAACGGGCCTTTGATATTTCGAATTCAGGAACCTTGAACTTGAGAGATAACCACGTCCCTGGACTAGACATAGATCGGGATGCGCTTTTGATATCATAAGCACTTCCTTCGATTGTCCGGATTCTTCCTTCAAAGATTTTCCATTTTTCATCATTTTCGTTAGAAGGATCGCTTGGGTACTCTCCTAGCCTATTATGAGGATGGGAAGGTATGTATATTGGATGAGGTCCTTGGGTGAACATAGGATTCGTCCCCCAATGTTTATTTGGTGAGCTTGGACAGGCGTGTGTGGTGTTTGGAGTACATGAGGGATTCCTCGTAGGGTTTGAAGGTAGGTTTTGTGTTTGGTCAATGGGGGTGCATGCCCATGACTTTAACCCATAGTGGACCCACTCAAGCCAGGAAGGCATGGTCGATGGTGTGGTTTGGTGGATTGTATCCAGGAGAATATGATGGGCCAACTAGTTCCTCCGGGAAAAGGACACCCTTATGTCCTTCGTTTTGACGATTGGATAGCCTCCATCAGTTTGGCCATTTGATCTTTCAGATTTTTCACCTCATTTCTCAACTCTTCATTTTGCCTTTCCAACTCATCCATGATCTTTGATTGGGAACGAGTCCTATAAGGATGCCAAGAAAACTATCTTTCTTTAATTTTTTATTTTTCTGTAAAATTTGAAATTAGCTTTGATAAGCTGATGACTGCATGAATATCAATGTTTCAATGAGTATGAAATGAAAAAGATATGAGATAATTTTTCAATTTTTTTCTTTTTTCGATGATAAATTTATTCAATGAATGTAATGTTTTGAAATGCATAAATAATTTATAGATTTAAATGTTGACCATCTTTTGGAATGATTAAATGCTCTCTCCAATATTTGGGTTTACTCTTTTCCAGCAAAAATTGATTTCTTGATTTTTTTATTTTATTTTATTTTTTTGAAATTGTTTTTTCGGGTATTTAAGAAAATTATGTTTCTTCAATTTTTTTGTTAAATTAATTATGTGATAAAAACATTAATGAGTGTTAATATAAAGAAGGTATGAGATGATCTTTAACGATAAAATTCTTTGATGAATGAATGAATGTATGTTGGAATGCACACATAATTAGAGATTTGAAATTGATCATTTTGAATAATTTGTTGCTTTATTTATTCTGGCTTCTTCAAATTTTTGTTTTTTTTTCTTTGATTTTTTTTTTCAAAATTTTCTCCCTCTCTCTTTGAATGAGAAATTGTTTTGTTTGATTTTCAAATTTTCATTTTAAACTATTAATTTTAGAAATTATTATTTTTATTTTTTATTTTTTATTATATTTTTAATTTTTAATTCTTTCTTCTTTCTCATTTTTTTTTTTTTTTGAATTTTCCTCCATTTTCTAATTTTATTTGTCAAATATATTTTTTTCTTCCTATTTAGTTTCTAATTTTCTTTTGATTTTTTAATTTTAAATCGATTTTAAATCTTCAGTATTTTTATGGTTGTTCAAAATAAATATGCCTTTTTGGTGTTTTGAGAGGTGATGTGATATGGATCTAAGGTTGTCTAATGTATACATCTCACACAAGGTGGATTGTAATTCTAAAGGTTATAAAGGTCACTAGAGCCAAGTTCTAATTCCCGCATAGTGTTTGCTACAACCGTGAGAACGCTACTAGGTCAGAGGGCCCAAGAAAAGATGCACTCTTGTGGGGTTTTTATGATAGCCAAACAGACGTCATCCCAAGTGACACCACTTGACCCCTTTAGTCCTAGGTTCACCTTATCAGTGTGTGGCCCCACTATGTTAATGCATTATGTAGAACTAAAATGTGTGGAATAACCCGCAATTTAAACACAAGAGATATATATGTGTCTTCTCATATCTAGAGAAACATAAAACTTAAATAATCATGAATATAAGAAATAAATAACAACATGTGAATAAATAGAAAAAAAATAAATAGGGATCAACATGCATTTATACACTCAATTTGAAACAGTTTGATTCTCTCTAAAAGTCCCGATTGAGTCGCATCTATCATAACCGTAATTAGGGACGAGACGACGAGCTCGCTAAATTTTGAAAATGAATTCAATGTGATAAGTGGAGCCGCCACCAAATTTTTTTTAAGGGAAAACATTTGGAAAACCCTAACTTGAGGAAGAAATCTAGGTTCGGAGTCTAAGTCACGAATAAGGAAGGTGTTAGGCACCCTACTCGCTGTTCCAAAGAACAAGTACCCTTAAACCGAGATGTGATTTTGATATTTTGAAACTATTTGATCCCTTAAAATAGAATAGAAAATAAATAGGTTTATGAAAAATAGTCTCGGACAGACTTGATCCTCGCTCCTACGTATTCCCTAGTTCAATGAGAAATTCAAGGCTAAGTAGTTCCTCGCTAAGAGACTTGATCTCTTGGAAAAGAAAAGAGTAATCTTAGGTAAAAACATTTTAAATAACGTTCAAGAAAGCAATGGATTTGGAAATGAACATGCTTTTTGCAAAAATTCAAAATCGTTGTAAGCGTGGTTTGGAATCGCTCAATTAAAAACACGACAAGAGGAGAACGCTACTTGTTATTAGATTTGGAACTCGCACAATCTAAGAAAAACAGCCGAAAACATCTTTTGGAAAAAAGAAGTTGGTAAAAAAAAAACAGAAATTATGTGCATAATCCAAATCGCCGTAGTCGTATTTGAATTAGCACGCATTAAAACACGGTATAGTAAGAGAACGCTACTTGTCCGCATTAGAACCGCTTCGTTGCAATTTTAGAAAAAATAAATAAAATAGACGCTTTGGAAACAAAGAAAAGAATTTTTTTAGAAAAATGACGTGCTTTGCATAATCCAAACGTCATTGTAAGTTTCGTATTTGAATGAGCACCTGATAAAATAAACAAAGTAGAGAACGCTACTTGTCCCATTAGAACCCGTTGCATTAATCTTAGAAAATTTGACAAATAAAACAGATGTTTTTGAAAAAGATTTTTAGAAAAGAGATGTGCTTGCGATAATTCAAATCGTTGTAACGTATTTGAATTAGCACGGATTAAAACACCAAGCAGAGAACGCTACTTGCCCGTATTAGAACCCGTTTGCACAATCTGAGAAGAAATTGAAAATAGAGATGAAGATAAACTTGAAAATTCGAGAAGAACCAAGAAAATTAAGCGGAATAAAAGCTAGATCTAACCTCCATTGATGTTCCTTATTCAATTGTCTCCAATCCAGCTTAGGTCATAAGGTTCAAAGGTAAGAATTAAGTGTTTTTTTTATTTGATTCAAGCATACATTTAACTCTTTAGGCTTAATGACTTAATCGTGCATCACTTAAGCTAGACTTAGCATATAGCATGCATGCACATGGTCATGCATTCTTAGGAGTTTTTTTTTTCAAAGGAGGACATACAAACACAAACAAATTAGAAAGAAATACATATATAAGGATAAACATATGAAAAATAATACCTAAACAAGGTTAAAAGAACAAGATCTATAAAAGAACTTCAAAGACACAAGAGATTTTGGCGCCAAAATTTTAATTCAAATCTCAGAATTTTTCAAATTTTTCTTCCAGAGATATAAAAAATTAAAACTGATCAACTGAAATATATGAATTATAGGAATCAACCAAAAAAAGTTTGAAAAACATCAGACCAGAAATGAGCAAGTTATGCTCAAATCAAACAAGTTAGGTTCATTTGCGCACCAGGACAAACATGTTTCAGTAATTCGGCCATAAAAACTTTATTTAAGATCCCAATTAGACATATAATACCATTCCAAAACCTAGAGAGAAATACAAAGATAACACAACAAAAATCACCAAAATCTGAGATCGTTTGACCAATCAAAAATGAAAACGAAAAACTGATACGAAGATGAACTCGAAAATTTGGCGCCAAAATTTGAACGCAAATCTCAGAATTTTTAGAAACTATTTTTTGGTATATCTGAAAATTAAAACTAAAAAATTGAAATATATGTATCATAGGAATCAAACAAAACAAATTTGACAAAAATCGGACCAGAAATGAGAAAGGTAAGCACAAATCAAACAAGCTAGGTTCATTTGCGCATCAGGACGAACATCTTTCAGTAATCAGGTCATCGAGACTTTATTTCAGATATAAATTAGACAAATAATATCATTCCAGAAACTAGAGAGAAAGGCGAAGAGAACGCAATAAAAATCACTGAAATCGGAGATCATTTGGTCGATCAAAAATGAAAATGAAAACAGAGACGAAGATGAACTCGGAAATCCAAGAAGACGCAAGAAAATTAAACGAAATAAGAAGATCTAACCTCCATTGATGTTCTTGAATGCCACTTGATAGCATCTTGGAAGGTGATGAATAACTGGTTCCATGGAGGCCAAGAAGGTGCTCAATTGGATGTAGATTTCAAGAGTCTCTTTGGTGCTCCTCTTAGAAAAAAAAACTAAAAAACACCCCTTTCAATGACTCCAAGTGCTCCTCTCTCTCCCTCCTTAGAAATTCTGAAAATTTTTAGAAAATGAAGAAATCCTCCCTTGAACTAAATGAAAGTCCCTACTTATAGATAAAATTTTAAAAAGGGAAAGGGAAAAAATTTTTAGAAGTGAACAAGCTTCCCCCTTTTGTATTCTAATTTTTCTCTTTTTTGTTTTCTTTTTATTATTTTCTTTATTTTTTCTTCTTTCATTTTATTTTTTCTCTAATTAATTCTTACCATCATTAACTAATCCAACTAATTTTCTAACTAAATTCTTAACTAAAAATTTATTTTTCTTTCATTTTCTTTTTTTTTTCTTTTTTTTCTCAAACTAATTCCTAACCATCATTAACTAATCCAACTAACTTTCTAACTAAATTCTTAACTAAAAAATTATTTTTCTTTCATTTTTTTTCTTTTTTCTTTTTTCTTTTTTCTCTAACTAATTCTTAACCATCATTGACTAATCCAACTAACTTTCTAACTAAATTCTTAACTAAAAAATTATTTTTCTTTCTTTTTCTATTCTTTTTTGTTATTTTTTATTTTAGACTTAAAAACAAAATGATTTATTTTGGGTTTTAAATTTATCCTCGGACATAATTCAGTGTTCACAAACCACAACTAAGAGACTTGGCTCAAGGGCTACGTACGTTGTTTCGTAATCTATAAGACCAGGGTTCAAACTCCTGACCACTTTAAATTTTAATTGCATTAAGCTCCCGAAAGGCAGCCTCACTAGCTAACCATTTAGCGATTCAAGCTAGCCAGCTCCACACTTTCAGTTACCAATTAGCCCCTAACCTTTCCATTATTCCCAAATATGCCCCAAGACCCAAAATTACCAATTAGCCCCTAACCTTTCCATTATTTCCAAATATGCCCCAAATTCCTAAATACAAAACTGCCCCTAAGTTCCCAAAAATTACAAATCTTTTCCCAAATTCTGCAAAATTCAAAAAATTCTTTTCTACAAAGTCTTTTTCTACAAATCCTTTATTCTTCAAAATTCATAATAAAACCTTTTTCTTCAAAATCCATAAATAAAATCTTTTTCTTCAAAATTGAAACTATTCTTTTTAATTCTTTTCTTCGAATAAAATCAAAATCAAACTCAAGTTTAATCCTCTTTCCCTCAAGTTTTCAAACTCACTTCAAAACCAATTCATTTTCCAAATCAAGCTGTTTCTTTCCTTTATTCAAATCAAATTCTTTTCAAAATATTTTAGGATCTTTGGTCTCACGCAATAGGGTCTAAATGGGGGACTGGCGGTTCACCTGCTGTCCAACGTTTAGTAGTCTGTATAGGTCCTCGTGCTGTCGTAGCCGCCTCGGGTCTTGTGCATGAGTGGACTAAAGACCCTTTCAAAAAAACGAAAATCTCTTCAAAATGTCATCTTTTAAACACCTCTGAAGGTCAAGCCTTTATGAAACCAGAACTACGTAAGCCTTGAGTTTCCCATTGCATCGGGGAATACGTAGGAGCAGGATCAAGTCCTGTCAGGCTAACCTCCGTCAAATCATTTATTTTCACAACAGGGATCAAAACAGTTTTCAAAATCACGCACTCAGTTTAAGGGAGCCGTTCTTCGGAACGGGTGAGTGGGGTGCCTAACACCTTCCCCATTTGTAACCGACTCTCAAACCTAAATCTCATCATCGAGTTAGGGTTTTTCCAAATATGTTTCCTTTAAATAAAAATTTGGTGGCAACTCCACATAAATCAAAATAAAATCATTTTCAAAATTTTAGCGAGTTCGTCGTCTCATCGGAATTACGGTTGCGACAGACTCAACCTTTTGAATTGCAAGAAGAGAATTGGTCTCGTACAGGCATGGATCTAAGGATGAAAGTAAAGGTTGAGCAGAAGTTCATCATCCTTTGGGCATTGAGGAACTATTGATCTTTCACTCGCTTTGAGGAGCTGCGAATGGAGATGAACACTTGAAGACCTCTGCGGAACCTCCAAGTAACTGAACACATCACTCTTTAAATCCAAAGTGATGAATGTTATCGAGATGCACATAGTGAAATCAAGAACATTCATAGAGCATGATTCGGATCCTATAAGTATTTAACGATATTGATTTACACTTGCATGTCTCTGTTTCAAAGTGTGAGATTCGTTCCATAAAAAACTAGTTTTAAACTACCTCCAAGATCACTACGCTCATACTTGTGTCTCTGCCTTTTTTCAAATCATGTGAAACGAGAGATAACCTCGCTATTGGTATAAGAGAATACATGAAATTTTACTTGGTAAGATTAAGAAATCAACAACTTAGGGAATGGGTGTCTAAGAAAAAAAAAAAAAAAGGGATCTGAGCGATATAGTAGGGGCTGGAAGTGTGTTACCTGTGTACCAGTAGAAGTTTGCTTCACCTACATTGAAGTAAGTTGCAAAAACTATACACCTGTAGATTCACCTCTGTCTCCCCAGAACCTCCAGGGGTCTTATAGCATTCAAATTTGCACGCCAAGGAAGTCGTGATCACCTTAGACCACTCCAACTTTGCAGACGCTACTAGCAAACGCTCTTTCATCGTCGTTGGATTCCATGCACACTAGTCATGCTCCAGAAGCTGCCAGGACCTCCAATTGTTTTGGCTAAAAAAGACGCTAAGGAAGAGCACAACAGGGAACAATAGAGTAGAGAGGATATGTCCTGGGTCTAAAGAGGCAAGCTCAAAGAAGCTCAAAATAGTCAAACAGGAGGAGTTTGATACTCTGGTTCTGATCAGTGCGTCTAATAAGTCCCATGTATGCTTATGCAAACCCCACGTCCACTATGCATGGTTTAAATTAAGAAAAAGATGTTAAAGACTTAAACATAAGCATGATCTAGTGGTAATGCTTGTGATCCACGACCCCCAAGGTGTGGGTTCAAATCCCCTAGGGACCAATCTTCCTTTTAAACAGGTAAGCCGTCCAAATGAGCCATCAAGAAATAAGCAAGCCAAAATGAGCCGTCTAAATGAGCCGTCAAGCCGCAAGTCAATTAAGCCACCTAGCAAGCCGCAAGCCACCTGAAGGGCTCTCCCAAGCCAAACTCATTTAGACATTACGAGTTGTCACCAAAAAACGAGCCGCCAAGATACAAGCTACCTAAGATCTCTCCGATGACTCACACTAAACAAGCCATGAGCCGCCTATTTAATTTCAAATTTAATTCCTTTTTTACCAAAAATTAATTTCAAATTAAATCCAATTAACTCAAGTCCAAAATTAATAAAATCAAGTCCATGTCAGATCAAGTTCTAAAGTTTCAATTCAAATTCTTCCTTCAAACCAAATTTAGTTCTTTTCATTAAGTTATAAATAAAATTCAAAATTCATTTTGAGTTCAAAATCCAATTTAATTTCTTTCTCAAATTTTGAATCAAATCCAAATCAAGTTTAATTCTTTTGCTTCTAATCTTCAAAATCAAGTCAAGATCAATTCCCCTTCTCAAATCCATATCAAGTTTAATTCCCTTTTTTAAGCCCAATTCCTCTCCTAAAAATAAAATCAAATTTTAATTCTTTTTCCTCAAATAGTAAATCAAGTTTAATTCTTTTCTCAAAGTCCAGTCAAGTTTAATTCTTCTCTTCAAGTCCCAAATCAAGTTTAAATCTTTTCCTTAGATCCAAATCAAATCAAGTTTAAATCATTTAAAGCCTATAAAATCCAAAATCGAGTCCATTTCAAATCAAGTTCAATTCATTTTCAAGCCCAATTCTCTTCTTATCCGTATTATTTTCAAATTAGATTCTTTTTGGGAATCGTAAGTCTCACGCGATGAGCTCTAAATGGAAAACTGGCGGTTTCACTACTGTTCAATATTTAGAGATTCATATAAGCCCAGTGCAGCCTTAGTTGCCTTGGACCTTGTGCACATGTGGACTAAGAGTTCCTCTTGAAAAATAAAATCTTCCAAAATATCTTTTTGGGAATCATAAGTCTCACGCAATGAGCTCTAAATGGAAAACTGGTGGTTTCACTGTTGTTCGATGTTTAGAGATTCATATGGATCCTAGTGCAACCCTCATTTGCCTCGGATCCTGTGCATATGTGGACTAAGGATTCTTCCCTAAAATATTTTCAAAATACTCTGTTCCTTTTCAAGCATCTCGAAGGTCAAGTCTTCAAACTAGAACTACGTAAGCCTTGAGTTTCCCATTTCACCGGGGAATACGTAGGAGCAGGATCAAGTCCTGTCAGGCTAACCTCCATCAATCTATTTATTTTCACTCTAATTAAAGGGATCAAACAATTTTCAAAAAAAATCACACACTCAGTTTAAGGGTACCGTTCTTCGGAACGGGCGAGTAGGGTGCCTAACACCTTCCCTATTCGTAACCGACTCCCGAACTTCGAATCTCTTCCTCAAGTTATGGTTTTTGTTTTCCCTTAAATAATTTGGTGGCGACTCCACATAAATTAATCATTAATATCTTTTTTAAAAATTTTAGCGAGTTCGTTGTCTCGTCGTAATTACGGTTGCGACAATTATGATTAAGGCATAAATGAGACGATAAGAGTTATGGAAATTATAAATAACATACATCTTTACCAAATCGAGTCACAAGACTTGTGCACATATGGAGGCCACAAGGCCTACCATCTAAAAGCCATAAGGCTTCTATAAATTATGATGTATGAAAATTAGAATAAGTTCCTTGTATTCTTGTGATAGAGATTAGTTTTTATAACTATAAAATAAATCCACTTCAGCTAAAGATTTTGTAAAGAAAATTAAAAGTGACCATGTATGCATGACATGATTTCAAATAAATTGAAGTGATCGGGATGAAAATGATATTGCTAACCCTAAAGTAGAGTCCTACTGGGAAACATAGTTTCTCACCCTTACTCCTGTTATTTTCTTCCTAGACGTCCTAAACGATGTTCGTGATGATAAGAACTCGCGTACTTAAAGCAAATATAAGACCTCCTTAAAGAAGAAGAAGATTTGCATCATACCATATTTTAAATATTGTAATTAGATGAATGAATGTATATTAAGTAATTAAGATGTAGAAGTAAATATAAATGTATTTAAGTATATAAAGGCATTAAAGCCTTAACTTAAATAAGTCTGTATGTGAATGAATGTTATATGTATGCATGTTGTGTAAACTGGACGTTAAAAAGGACGATTGTATCTATCTAATCAAAATAAGCAATAACTCCATGAAAGTAACATGGACGCAATTGTAAATCGACGGATGATACAAACCAAAAAGAGATAATGATAAAGAATAAAAGAGATAAAGAGGAGGATCTCCAACAAGGGCTTAAAGGTTTTATGACGAGGTCAAAAGCAAATAAAGTCAAAGAAGCCTTAAATCACATAGTTATAACTATGTTTAATGTAACACCCTCAAATTTCTATAATGAACTTTTCAACTGCAAATAATCCCTAGAGTGAAACTAAGAAGGATTAGGAACCAAAAGCATAGAAATTAGACAGTTTGGTGTAAATAACAAAAATGCCCCTACACCTGGGCAACCTAAATCATGTACTAGAAAAATGTGAGACATAAGTAAAAGACATTCTAAAGGATTAGGAAACATCATGGATGACCAAAAGTAGTGAAAAAGACTTAGAAAACAAAGAATGGATGAAAACCTCCCAAAAAACCCCAAAAATATCCCAAACGCCCCTAGAAAGTTTTACTTTCTGCATAAAACTAGTTAGTTCACATATTTAAAAAACTTGGTTTAGGTAACTTAAGAAGCCTTATCATGTTAAATGAAGAATTAAAGATTTAAAAGAACCTTGGTAAAAACACAAGAAACCATTCGACCATGTTAAGTAAAATGTCTTAAACAAGTTAAAAACTTGTTAAAACTTAGCGTAAGTAGGACATGCATAAGATCTGAACAATATATGAGCATAAAAAATAAAAAATTAAAAGGTGTCATTCAGCCATCTAGAGGAAACTCCTAAGTTGTAAAAATATCATAGAACCAATGTAACTTTGAGAAAAGGAAAGGTTGAGAAGCAACTTAGAAGTTGGAGTGAATTAAGGCCCTTGAGTGATACAACATCAAGATTAAAGAGATAAATAAGTTGGTCATGTACTTGAAACATGTAATATTGTTATGTGATTTACCAATCAACTTGTAATACTTTCCTGAATGCGTACTATTTATGTAAGTTGAAATGTTGAATGCTCATAAGTAAGGAAAGAATGATGTTTTGTATGAGAAGTATTTATTATTGATGATTTGATAGATGCTGAGATCTATGTGTGCATATCATATTGGTTGGGAATTGTTTGAGCATGCATGATTATCTAGAAGCCATAAAAATGAACCTAAAGGGTTTAAGGGGATCACTAAAGCAAACTTATATGAAAATTTAATATACTGTTAATATGCCTTGTGCACATCATATTCCAAAGGGCACCTAGAGATTTTCTAAAGAGGAGGCCAAAGGGTTCTCCTAGGAGACAAAAATTTCTCCAAAAATCCTTCTGCAATGACGACAAAGATTTTTTTCACATTTTATAAGGTGGTGACGACCACCTAGGAATGAGCTCATATCCTTAGTAGTAAAAGGTAAGAGTAGATTTAGTGAGAAGATATTGTTTGACAATCTTAATGTATGTTTATGTCTAAATGTTCTCCTCGAAGTTGTGGAATTGAGACATGATATGAGATAAAGTCTAAGACATAGAAGAATCTAAGTCAAATAATATCTTTATTGCGATCCCAGACTTATGAAGTTTCAGATAGATATATGCATAAACAATAAGTTGTTTCTGTATAAAAATAACCTACTTCAGTAGGATGTTCTTAAAAGATTAAAGGTAATCTTGCATGCATGTCATGATTTTTCTAATAAACTGAAGTGACTGGGATAAAACTGATGTCACTAAGAAAAGAGTAGAAAACCTACTGAGAAACTTAGTTTCTCACTCCTTCCTTTCTCACTTTCTTCCTAGACAATGATGATGTCTTTCACAATGACAATGGTGTTTGTCAACATTAGCAATATGGACTAGACTGGTTGCCTCCATGGCCTTTTGATTTCTGCTCAAGCAAGTGTTAGGATATATTTTTCTTTAGGACATCTCTTTCTTACAAAATTCCTGAGCCCAAATTTCATCACCACGGGTTTCGCGATTACCTTTGAGGATTTTAATCTAAACGAAGTGTTTTTGCCACCTCCTGAGTATCAGAGGCAACAGTCCGCGACTGCTAAGGAATCTTCTTCCTCAAAGGAGGAGACAGATGCCCAGACTCCATCCCATTACCATAGTTCATCACATATGTGTTCCTCACAAGGGAGCTCACCCTATTTGATGCCATACTCCTTGTGTGCTTACCAAGAGATGCCTGATGGGACATTCATGTCTCTAGATCAGAGCATGTGGCAAAAAAATTTCACCACTAGGCTTTAGGAGGTTTGTGGGTCCTACTGTTGTTTCAAGGAACTAGAAGATGAGAAGTCATACCGATAATGTACACTTTGTAAATAGGTGGATGCATGCATCCTAGATAATAGAAAGAAGTAGTATGTATGTATATATAATAAAATGTAGTATGTATGTAAATGAGGAATGTAAATTAGGGTTTGTAATAAATTGAATGATAAGGCCTTAGTGCCAAAGACTTTTGAATATGTTTATGGACTATAAAGTTATGTGATACTATGTATTGTATGAGCAAGTGATGATTAATTATTTACTGTGAACTAAGAAACAAACAGAGCAACATAAGCACTATGTACTCTAAACATTCTGTATGCACGCAAGAACATCTAGTATTTTAGTTACTGTTATGCACGTTAAATTGACAAAACTCTCAATTTATAGCAAACATTTCTAAAAAAAATTTACCGTATTTTTCATATAAGTATTTTCTAAAGGATTCTGTATCATAAGATAAGAAACTAATAATGGAACCAAATGAACGACTTAAGCGTAAAATTGATATTCATTTTTAAGGTGTTATATTTAAGGAAATCCAAGATATGGAAGAAAAAAGCACAAGACTTGTCCATTGTGTTCTTAATGAAGATTTAGAAGAGGAAAACCAAAATTAACATATTCTTAGCCCAATCCTTATTTCATTTGTATTTTGGGTTTGGACTTTATATTTACTCTAATAATTAATAACATAGGTTTAGTTTATTATGTTAATGGGCTTGACTGTAATGGTTATTAAGCCTTTTTGGAATTTGTTTACTTTTATTTCATTGTTAGTGGGCTAGACTTTAGTGGCTATTAAACATTTAGGGTTTTAGTTTTATTATAAATAGTTATGTAACTCTTTTTAGGGACAATTTTGATGATAATAAGAATTGAGGTTTTCCCTCTTGAGAGAGTTTGCGTGCCTCTTAGGGTTCTTGAAAAACACCACCGTTTAGATCTTATCAAGGGTTTCTCATACTCTTATGGCGATTTTACACTGAGCTTATCACTCTCATTTCTCTATAGAATTAAGGGTGTGGCACTTTGCCCCATTCATTCTCTTTTCCATATTTTATTCTTATAACTATCAAAATTTTAATTTTTATTTACTTTTTTTATAGCCCTAATTTTTATTTGTTTTTGTTATAATCCTAATTTTTTGTCTAAGTGAACCAACTCAAGGAAATATTCGTTTAATTCATATTAGGTGGTATTAGAGTTTGAATCCTAGAGCTTGAAAATTAACTTCTTTTTATTATTTTATTACATATTTTATTTTTTTCTTATTCATATTTATTAGAGCATGTTCTAGGAAAAAATAACCCAAAAAAAGAGAGGAAAAATAAAAAAAATTAAAAAAAATTAAAAAAATAAATAAATTTATGCCTTATTTTATAGCAAGTAGTTACTTTTTAAAAATTTAATTCTATCATAAAAGTTTAAAAAAAATCAGTTTTTTTCCTTTAATTGTCTTGTTTGGAATTCTATTCTTTAAGTACACGTAATATTTATTTTAACTTTTATTGTTTGTCTTTATTGGCTCCTCAAATTTGTCTAGAGTATTTCCTTTTACTTTCCTTCTTGAGTGTTAAGTTTTGTGTGTAGTTTTGTTTATAAGAGTGTATGCATTTTTTTATTTCTAGATTGACTTTGGTTTAATTAAGAACTTGAAAGGTTACTTGAGTGGTAAAAGACAAGAGTGAATATTACATATAAGTTTATTTTGAGAGCAAAACACAAGTGGATTGAAACGCAAGAGTGTAAACATGTGAGTAGAGTGGTAAGGTCTTTATTTATTTCTTTAACCTATTTTTTTTCTTGTAACTATGTCTAGAGAATATGGTACACATAGGGAGAACACTCCTATTTTCCCAAGACTGAAGGCTATGAGATAACAAATGCAAGCCTTAAGTCAACATTTGGAGAGACTGTTAACACAAGAAAATATGAAGTTGAATCAACAAATTGACCAACTAAAGAAAGGTAGGACTTTTGACCATAGGAGAACATCCATTCGTGGAAGGGATTCTAACCATAAAGGTTTTTTCTCATAGGGATAATAACTTCTATGATTCCCTAGACAAAGGAGAGAAAGAAGGAGGCATGACAAAGGAAGAAGACATGAAAGAGACGGAAGAGATCTAGGCAAGGAGATAAACTTGAAAATGTGAAATTCAAGGTACCTTTCTTCTAAGGGAGGAACGACCTTAAAGCTTACCTTGAATAGGAGGTAAATATTAAAAATATTTTCTCTTTCCATAACTACAATGATGAAAAGAAAGTAAAGGTAGCTGTCCTTGACTTCACTGATTATACCTTAAATGTGTGGGATCAAGTACAAAAAGACGGAATAAGATTTAGAGAACATCCTATCAACACTTCAGATGAAATGAAGATCATGATGCGGAGAAGATTTGTGCCTTCTCACTATCATAGGGATTTTCGCAACAAATTACAAAGACTCACACAAAGGAGTAGGAGCATGGATGAATACTACAAAGAGATGGAAGTGGCTTTGATTAAAGCCGACATTATGTAGGATGTGGAGGCAACCATGGCTCAATTTATTCATGGTCTAAATTGAGACATTGCAGTTATTGTAGATTTACAACATTATGTGGAGTTTGAAGACTTAGTATTTTGGGTTTGGACCTTATGTTTACTCTAATAATTAATAACATAGGTTTAGTTTATTATGTTAATGGGTTTGGCCGTAATTGTTATTAAGCCTGTTTAGGATTTATTTACTTTTATTTCATTATGTTAGTAGGCAGGACTTTAGTGGCTATTAAACATTTAGAGTTTTAGTTTTATTATAAATAGATAATTTTGATGAGAAGAAGAATTGAGGTTTTCTCTCTTGAGAGAGCTTGTGTGCCTCTTAGGTTCTTAGAAATAACTATTACTTGGATCTTATTAAGGATTTCTCATATTCTTGTGGTGATTCTACACTGAGCTTATCACTCTCCTTTCTCCTTTCTCTATAAAATTGATGGTGTGGTACTTTCCCTCTTTCCTTCTCTTTTCCATATTTTCTTACAATTATCGAAATTCTAATTTTTATTTATTTTTATTACCTAATTTTCATTTGTTTCTATTATAATCCTATTTTTTTTTATCTAAATGAACCAAATCAAGGAAAGGTCTTTTTAATTCACATCACTGGGTGTGAGGATATTTATTTGTTCATTTTCTAGTACGATGAGACTCGCAATTTCAGTTAAGGATTTCAACCAAAGTGCTTCTTAGGGTGTTATATTTTCCATTTTTCCAAGAATAGTTTAACCCTTACAAGAGACAAAGCTCTTTAAGGACATTTTGGACGTTTTCGATGACATTTTCGTTTTCTTTTTATTTCTAATCTTTCTTCATGACTTTATAACCATCAATGATGGGTTCTAAACCTTTAGAGTATCTTTTAACTTTTATTTTAAGTGCATATTTATTTGTGTCATCCCAATGTAAGAGTATTTTTCCATTTGCTAAAGTTTTTTAATTTCTCTCAACTTTTATTCTTATATCTATTTTACTTCTTATCAAAAGATATTTGTAACTTAGAGAGTCTATCCTTAAAAATTGTAGGTGTTACATCTTGAGATCCTTAAAAGGAATTCTAACTATACAAAAAAAATATATAATTAAATGAATAAGCCAAAATCAAAATTTTTATGCTAATAAATCTCTGTTGAATAATATAATTTTCTGTTTATATATTGTCTGTTATTGATCTAGTTTCATGATTTATATGAAAGGTATTATCAAATCTCTTTAAAAAATAATATTTATGATAAATTTTTTATAATTTTCTTACATTATTAAAAATTGACAATTTTTGTTATAAATTTTAAATTAGCTTATTAAAGTTAAAAGAATAATTTTTCTATTTTATATTATAACTTTTTTATTTTTTATAATTTATCAAACTAGAATTAAATCATTTTGAAATAAAAATTGTTTGTAAGAATTTGATACTTATACTAAGTAATGTTTTTTTTTTTTATAGTTATCATGATTATTTTTATGAAAAGATAAAAATATTTAATTGTTGATTAGACATGTATAATAAAATATAATATTATAATGATTTAATTTATAATTTCAGAAGTTAGAAAATATTTAATTATTATTATATTCTAATAATGACTAGATGTAGATTCTATATTTTTGTTCTTATTTTTATTAGTGACAACCTAATTTATACTCGAATGTATTTTGTTGTTATTTATATTTTTGGAGTTGAATTTTATGAATGAGTTGTTGAAATATTATAAATAATTTTATATTATATTTAATAAGTTGAAAATTATTATCTAACTTATATATTGATAAATTTTTAAATAGCTTCATAATTTATAAAATCAGAGGTTATATTTTTTATTAAATTCTCTTGAAAATGTAAATTTGTAAGGATATTTTATATTTTAAAATTAATTTTAAAAAATTATTTATAATCTTTTTAATTTTATATAAAAATTATATGATTAAATATGAAACTTGACTTTATAAAATTTTGATTAAAGTTTTTGATTGAATTTTATATTTCTATTTTATAATATTTTTTTAACTTTTTTTAATGTATTTTTTATGCATAATTATTGAAAAGAGAAAATCAGAGGTTTTAGATTTATAATAAGCATCTTTATATGATTTAAATATTTTATTATCAGTTGACTTTAAATAAAAATTCTATTAATATTATAATATATTAAATTAAAAAAAGTTACATATAATGATTTGTTTCTATTTATCAGTTGACTCTAAATAAAAATTCTATTAATATTATAATATATTAAATTATAAAAAATTTACATAATGATTTGTCTCTACTTAATAATATTGTTATGCATTTTTTTTTTAAATTTTAGTATTAAATTATATATTCTTTAAAATATTTTATGTCTTATATTTTTATGTATTTTTTATCGTATAACATATTTTTAGAGATCGTGATACTTCATCTCATTTAATTATATTAAGATGTATTCTTCTCCCTACTCCGTAAATATATATATTTTTATATATTTTTATTTCAATAAAATATCTTAAATAAATATTAACATCATTCATTTGATTGATATTATACATTTAGCATAAAATTTTATGGTACTTTTTTTTAACCAATATTTCATATTTTTTTTAATGATCACTAACTTACAAGTGTAAATATCTCAAGTTAACGTTATTATTGAGTATATTTATGCTTTGTTAACTTTCTTTCAAGTCTCATTGTTTAAATTAATAATTATAAATGCTTTTTTATTATGGATATTTATAATTTTATTAATTTAAAATATTCTTTGTTTAAACTAAACTTTTACATTATTAAATTAAATTTTAGATTTTTATCTTATTTAAACTAATATAATCATTTGTTTATTAAATATTAAATTACTAAAATATCAAATATTATAAAATATTTATTTATTTAGTCTATTTTATATTTATTTTTAATATTTATTATTGGATTATGATAAATTTTTAGGTTTATATGGATTTAATTTTAGCTTTCATGCTATTGAAAAAACATATCTAGACACGTGTAGAATTGAACATTTTTTTAAAATAATAAATTTTATACATTTAAAATATTTGATAATTTATGGTTTTTCTGGGATAACATATGTGGTAAGCCCTATTCTATTAGTTTGAAAAGGATAAAGTAAAGTTAAAAATGGAGTTCCTAATATTACTTGGTTACTCATATTTTTTACTAGCATGAAAGCAGTATTAAAACATATTTTGTTTTTACATACTTTTACGTTAGATAATTTATAATCTACTCTTAACTTTCCTCCATTTGCTCCTGTTAGTTTAGTAGTAGTTTTTTTATAATATTTAGTAGGGTATTAACCCTTACTGTATACAATTTAAATCTGCTCCTGAATCTATTAATGCTGTTAATTTAAATTTTTCTTCTTCTACTACAATAGTTATTTCAACCCACCATTTATGCATGGTTATTAGACTTAAAATATTCATATCAAAAATATGTTCTTCTTCTTTATTTCCTTGTTGATTGATAATTTTATTTCCTTCTAATTCTAATAGTCTTATTTCTAGGTTCAGCTGAGTTTCTTTTAGCTAATTAATTTCTTGTTTTAATATTTTAAGTCTCTTGTAATCTTTGTTTAAAAATGTCTTCTGCTATCTTTGTAATACTCCTAGTACTACCAGTACTCTTGATTCTCGATCCTCTCCCCTTGGCTGGTATCAAAGCCTAAACTCTGATCCAATTTCTCTGTAACTTGTAAGTTTTCAATACATATTTATCATTTTCAGTATTTAAATATTGTGATATTATATTTTGATTATGGCTAAATCCAAAAAACAAGTTTTAAGAGAAATTAGATCTATTAAACCGACAATAAAGATATTTAGTAAACCAGAAAATTTAGATTTATATGTGATTGAAAGATTAAAAGAATTATTGTTAGAATTACAACAAGAGTTATAGTCTCTTTATTGCTTATTTTTCTCTTAATAAACAATCTCTTTTAGAACTACTTATGTGTTTCAAATTCTAAAGTTTTCTTGGGGGTATATGATGAGGAGTTATTTAGGCCTGAAGGTGATGTGTGGTCCCGGCAATCAAACCTTGGAATAAGGTAGTAAGACCGTTGGTCAGCACTAGAAAATCCTTTAGGAATAACCTTGGATATAAACTCTTGTTTGAAACCTGACTCAAGAAAACCTTAAAACATATCTCGCATAAGTAGAACTTTAAGTAGACTGAGTTTAGAAAGAGAAAAACAAATAATAAAGAGAACTAATAGTAGCAAAGAACCTATAACATCTTCCGAAAATCTAACAATAGAAGAAATAGGAAAAAAGATTTAAACACTGGGCTATGCCCATAGTAAAAGAAGGAGAAGTATATAAAAGAAGAAGTTTCTTCAATAAAACCTCAGAAGAACAAATTCATAAAGTAGAATACTCATATCCCGGAACGGATAATAATAAAGAAATTCAATTATTAGAACAAAGCCTCCTAGATCAACATATTAAAGATGGATTTGGCTTCATTCATCTAGGATTAATACAAGTAGCATTAAAACCCAATTATAAATTAGGAGTTAACCTACCAGTATTAGCAGTAATAAGAGACATGAGATTATTAAGAGCAGAAGATACTATAGTAGCTGCATTAGAAAGTAATTTAAGTGATGGACCTGCCTTCTTTAATTGTTTTCCTAATTTTGCTATGAAATTAGAAAATGAGAAAACTGCAGAAGCCATTAGAATATTCATCAAATCTCCTGAAGGAGTAGTAGATCAGACTGCAGATCCTTTTCATATAATATATAGAGTATATTATAAAGTAACAAAAATTAACTATGGATTTAGAGCTTTAAGACAAACCCCAGCAAATGAAACAATTGTTGTAGAAGCTAATTTAAAAAGGAGTATGATAAATACCCAGAAAAGAATTAATCATCTAGATATTAGAGATAAAGTACCAGATGAATGGGTATGGAAAAACGCCATAGAAACCCCACAAATACATCATACAAATATTAGAGAAATAGTGCAAGAAGGAAATGATATAATATTAAAAATGCACAAAACTTCTAGTCTTAAGTATCCTTCCACGAGTTACAAAGGATCTTCTAGACACTCAGTGGATGGATCATCAATAAGTCTTAATTTGAGAGGATTAGATAATTATAGAAATCCTGGAATTGCAAACCCAGTATATGAACAAACAGAGGAAGATTTAGAATTTTCACCAACTGCTAGTCAAGTAATGAATGTTATAGAATTAGAAGAACCTTTTAAAATAGATATAGCCTGGATCAAAAAAGATCTAGATGCACCATATAATAAATATAAAAAAGAATGGTTTTTAAAAACCTTTAATAAACAAGAAAAATTACATATCAAAACCTCGTTCTATAAACATGTAAAAGACATAGAAACAAATATATATTTCTTTGACTGGCTACAAATTTACTTAGAAAAACAAAATATCTACTACCCCTTTGAAACAACAATAAATCCCATAACCAAGGTAGAAACAGTTTGGATTATTGAGAATGAAAAAATAATAGAGGCAGAATATCCTCCTCTAGAAAAAATAGTAATACCATTAGAAAAAGATTGTAACATAAAAGCCGCACCTTATAAACAGATAAATGAAAAAGAGAAAGAAATACAGAAAAAAGACAGAAAAACTTCATCAACAGCTTAATTACAATAATACATACTTATCAGTAATGGCTAGATAATTAACTAGAATAGAAAATAAAGAGATTGCAAGTAGCTCTAAAAGGTTAGAAAAACCTATATATGACATTAAAGAATTATCTAAAGAAACTGTTAGTTCATTTAGAAAAAATGATATCAACTTACAGATAGCAGAGTTAAAAGAAAAAATATCTAAAATAAATATAGGAGAAAAAAATGTCAACCCTCTAGAAATAGATAAAATTAATTATCCTAAAACTAGAACTTATTATAATCGACCCTCATTAGCAGATATAGGACTAGAGGAAAGAACTCAGTTTGTTCAGAATAGTTATTCTGGAACAGATATTGCAGAATGGAATATAGATGGAATGAGGGAACAGAATATCCTAGACACTTGTTCCAAATGGCAATGGTACGCACGCCTCTAAATTAAAAGGAATAAATGATAGGTCTACAAATTTGGGCATAATACAAGGCTTTCTTTGACAACTTAGAGGATGGTGGGACAACTTTGTTACTCCCTCTCATAAAGAAGTAATACTTAATCATGTAAAACTAGAAGGTAATGAACCAGATGTAACGGCAACATTAATATTCACCATAATACAAAACTTTATAGGTGATCCGGATATTTTTAGAGAAAGAGCAGTTTTGCAATTAATGAACTTAAAATGCCCAACAATGTCGGATTATAAATGGTATAAAGATACTTTTCTTTCAAAATCTTTACTTAGAGAAGATTCAGCTTTAGGATTCTGGAGAGAAAGATTTGTTGCAGCATTACCAGCAATATTCTCCCAAAAAGTAATAGAAAATTTAGAAATCCATTATGGAAAACCAGTACCGTATACCCAATTAACTTTTGGACAATTACATAATGTAATTGTAGAAACTGGATTAAAGGTCTGTAATGATCATAAGTTACAGAATCAAATGAAAAAGGAAAAATTATCTAATAAAAAAGAGTTAGGAACCTTCTGTCAGCAATATGGGATGGAACCCATAATTGCACCTAGTATTAAAAGAAATCGAGAAAAGAAGATACAAAAGAAGAAAAAGCCCTACAAAAAGCCTTATAAACCTTATAAAAAACCTCAGGAAAATAATCAAGAGAAAAAACCAATAAGTAAAACTAAAAAAATAACTAAACCCCAAAATAAGAAAAAAGAACACATGTTGGAAATATGGTAAACCTGGACACTTTGCAGATAAGTGTAAAGTACAAGAAAAAATAAATTTAATAGAAGATGAGGAATTAAAGAAAATCCTCACTACCCTAATAATAAACTCAGAATCAGAACCAGAAGATTCTGATGAAGAATATAGTGAACAAAATGAAATACATCAGCTAGATAGAGATTCTTCAGAAGAAGAAGAAATTAAAGAAGAATATTGTTTAGGACCAGGATTGTGTAATCAGAAGACTGATTACCCTAGAAATAACATGATAACCCCGACAAACAAAGATCCCTACTATCTATAATAGATAAATTAGAAGATTCCCCACAAAAAACAGAGTTTATCCAAAAAATAAGTGAACTAATAACTAAAGAAGAAAAACAAAGAGAAGAGGTAAGACCTGTAGAATTTAAAGAAATTTTAGAACGATTCAAAACAATAAAACCTGTAACTATTAAGGAATTACAAGAATAAATTAAAATATTAAAACAAGAAATTAATCAGCTAAAAGAAACTCAGCTGAACCTAGAAATAAGACTATTAGAATTAGAAGGAAATAAAATTATCAATCAACAAGGAAATAAAGAAGAAGAACATATTTTTGATATGAATATTTTAAGTCTAATAACCATGCATAAATGGTGGGTTGAAATAACTATTGTAGTAGAAGAAGAAAAATTTAAATTAACAGCATTAATAGATTCAGGAGCAAATTTAAATTGTATACAGGAAGGGTTAATACCTACTAAATATTATGAAAAAACTACTACTAAACTAACAAGAGCAAATGGAGGAAAGTTAAGAGTAGATTATAAATTATCTAACGTAAAAGTATGTAAAAAAAATATGTTTTAATACTGCTTTCATGCTAGTAAAAAATATGAGTAACCAAGTAATATTAGGAACTCCATTTTTAACTTCACTTTATCCTTTTCAAACTAATAGTATAGGGCTTACCACACATGTTATCCCAGAAAAACCATTAACCTTTGAATTTATAAGAGGACCCAAATTAAGAGAGTTAAATCTTTTACAAGAAGCTTCTATAAGCAGAATTAACCTAATACAAAACAAACAAAAGCAAATTCAATTTTTAAATAAAGAAATAGAATATACTAGAATTGAGAACCAATTAAAATCTCAAAAATTACAAAAAGAAATAAAAATTATAGAAGAAAGAATAGAAAAAGAAATATGTGATACTAATCCTATAGCCTTTCATAAAAGAAAGATACATGAGGTAGAACTACCCTATGAAGAAGGATTTAAAGAAACAGAGATCCCTACAAAAGCTAAACCTATACAATGAATGCAGAACAATTAACATTTTAAAAAAAGAATTACAAGAATATTTAGAAAAAAGGCCTAATACGCCCTTCAAAGTCTCCTGAGCTTCTCTCTGTTCCGGTTCTATGTAAATAAAGCCTCGTAACAAGAAAGAGAGTACCAAGATTAGTAATAAATTATAAACCTAAATAAGGCTTTAAAATGGATAAGATATCCATTATTAAACAAACAAGACTTAATAAAAAGAATATATAATGCTAATATATTCTCAAAATTCGACATGAAATCAGGATATTATCAAATATCAGTAAAAGAAGAAGATAGGTACAAAACTGCCTTAGTAGTATTATTTTGGACATTTCGAGTGGAATGTAATGCCACAAGGATTAAAAATGCTCCTAGTGAATTCCAGAAATAATGAATAATATATTTTATCCTTACATGGAATTTTCTATAGTATACTTTAGATGATGTGCTTAATTTTTCCCAAGGAATAAATCAACATAAACAACATTTGAATAAATTTGTAGAAATTATAAAAGAAAATGGGTTAGTAATATCAGCAAAGAAAATGAAGATTTTTCAGATCGATAAGATTTCCTAGGATATAACATACATGAGGAACCATTGTACCAATACAAAGAAGTTTGGAATTCACGAGAAAAATTTCGAGATGAAATAAAGGACAAGACACAACTTCAAAGATTTTTAGGATGTTTAAATTATGTTGCAGAATTTATACCAAATATTAGAACAATTTGTGCCCCTCTATATAGAAGACTTAGAAAGAATCCTCCTGCATGGGACATAAATATGACGAGACCAGTTAAGAAAGTAAAGGAGCTAGTACAAAACCATACCCCGTTTAGGAATACCCTCATCCAAACTAGTCCGATAATAGAAACAAGATGCCTCGGGATTGGGGTATGAAGGAATTTTGAAACAAGTATTACCAAACTCAAAAAACGAAACAAATAGTCGAGATATCATTACGAATCTCGCATTCTTAACAAAGTATTCTCGTGGTAAAACAAGAAGTTTTAGCCATTGTTTTATGTGTTTTAAAAATTTCAAGATGATGTTTTCAATAAAACCTTTGAAATAAGGACCAGTTGTAAAGCAGCTCCGCAAGTTTTGCAAAAAGATGTCAAAAATTTAGTATCTAAGCATATTTTTGCCCGATGGCAAGCTTTATTATCAAATTTTAATTTTTCCATTAAACACATTAAAGGAGAAACAAATTATTTGCTGGATTTTCTAACAAGAGAATTTTTACAGGGAAAATGGCCAACAAAAATAAGCCAGTAACTCGGGACCAATACGGTCCTCCTTTAGCAACAACTCCAATACAAAAAACCCTTTCTATGGCCTCTGTTATGAAAACACCGGCTAATTCCCCCACGGCCTCCCCAAATAAGTACCAAAATCCTTGTTTAGTAACTCGTCAGCACTTTCAATCTTCCTTAGCATCGTCTCCCTCATCCTCCACACAGAATAGGTTTGCAGTATTAGATAAGAATACTGAATCTCAAAAGCAGAGTGAGCATCCATACTTTGAAAAGGAAGAAATCATCCCTATAATGATTTTAGAAAAATCATGGGAAAAAATCACGATAACAGAACTTGTAAAGAAAATTTTGCCAAATGGATTCTCTAGCAATCCCACTACCTTGGCAAAGAAAAGATAGTTTTTTGAGTTAATTTTAGTAGATACTGGTTCTGCTGAAATTACTCACATTAGAGATGAGCAAAGCAACATTACTCACTCTAAAGTAAAAATTTTAAAGGTTTTGTCTCTACAAGATTGGGGACAACCTTTGATATCAACAAAGTCTTTTTCAAGATAGCCCAACCTCAAGTATTCAATTATCATGACTATATTGAGGCTCCTGAATCAAACTTTTTTTCTTTCGCCAAGAGAAACACTCTTTGGTTTGCATAGTTTAGAAAGTAGATAGATTTAAACTTTCTCGATGGTTTTTAAAATGGTTTAAGACTTTTGGACCTATAACCAAAATCTTCCCACAAACCTGCTTTAGAAAATTTTTCATTTTATCAACAATACCAATTTTGAGACCGATAATCAATTAGTCTCTTTTGTGGGGGTTAATTCGGCAATATCTTGGATATTTGTTTAAATTTTGTATTGAAAGGAAGATAATACCTCTTCCATTCAGCTTCATTGGAAAAAACATCAAAGTACGATGGTGGAGTAAGTTTGACCTTGCTCTAGTCTCAAGAAAATTAAGAGATTTTGATTACCTAACACCCCAAATACATGCATAAGACTTTAGCTTCAGGAAAGGAAGCTTTGTTCTTGCAACATAAAAAGCCGGGATTTTAGCGACCTTAATCACAACCGCTTAGAAGAGTTTGCGTAGAAGTTACTAAGGCAACATTCTCCCAGTCTCAAATACACTAAGACGTGAGACCTAAGGTAGATCCAACACCACAAAAATGAAGATGATTGTTACTTAACTTATCACCATTGGATTAAACCTAAACCCTAAATCAAAACCTTGATAATTTTATAAAATTTTGATTAAAGTTTTTGATTGAATTTTTATATTTCTATTTTATAATATTTTTTTAACTTTTTTTAATGTATTTTTTATGCATAATTATTGAAAAGAAAAAACTTGTAGGTTTTAGATTTATAATAAGCATCTTTATATGATTTAAATATTTTATTATCATTGACTTTTAAATAAAAAAATTTATTAATATTATAATATATTAAATTAAAAAAAAAAGTTACATATAATGATTTGTTTTATTTATCAGTTGACTCTAAATAAAAATTCTATTAATATTATAATATATTAAATTAAAAAAAAATTACATAATGATTTGTCTCTACTTAATAATATTGTTATGCATTTTTTAAAATTTTAATATTAAATTATATATTCTTTAAAATATTTTATATCATATATTTTTATGTATTTTTTATCGTATAACATATTTTTTAAAGATCGTGGTACTTCATCTCATTTAATTATATTAAGATGTATTCTTCCGTCTACTCCGTAAATATATATATTTTTATATGTATTTTATCTCAAGAAAATATCTTAAATAAATATTAACATCATTCATTTGATTGATATTATAATCTTTAACCAATATTTTACATTTTTTTAATGATCACTAACTTACAAGTAATGTAAATATCTCAAGTTAACGTTATTATTGAGTATATTTATGCTTTGTTAACTTTCTTTCAAGTCTCATTGTTTAAATTAATAATTATAAATGCTTTTTATTATGGATATTTTATAATTTTATTAATTTAAAATATTCTTTGTTTAAACTAAACTTTTACATTATTAAATTAAATTTTAGATTTTTATCTTATTTAAACTAATATAATCATTTGTTTATTAAATATTAAATTACTAAAATATCAAATATTATAAAATATTTATTAATTTAGTCTATTTTATATTTATTTTTAATATTTATTATTGGATTATGATAAATTGTTAGGTTTATATGGATTTAATTTTAGCTTTCATGCTATTGAAAAAATATATCTAGGCACGTGTAGAATTGAACATTTTTTTAAAATAATAAATTTTATACATTTAAAATATTTGATAATTCAAAAAAAATTCTAAAAATTTTAGAATAAGATTAAATATTTTAATAATATTAGTAGATCTACTAAATAAAGGATTATATATTAAAATTTTTTAAAACATGTAATTCATACAGTGTAGTTAATTTTTTTTAAATGTTGGATTAATGAGAGTCTAAATTTTAATTAATTCATTATTTTTATCTTATAAAATATGTATTAGTTGATATATTTTTATTAATTATTATCATATTTTTTAAATAATATTTAAGATGTTTGTATAATTTTTAAAAATTATATTTTTATTTTAATATTATTATACTTTTATATTTTTATTATTCTTTATAAAAAATATAAATTTTATTATACATAATTGATATCATTATTAGATATCTACCTTTTAACATTAATATTCATATTTATTAAAAAATGTTTTTATCATAATTATATTATATTTTTAATAATTCATATTTTTTTAAATTGATTAATAGTTCATACATCTTTTAAATTGATTAATATTATTTAAGTGGAAAAATATTATATTATTAATAATTAATTCTTTATTTTATTTTTTTAGATTAGCAATTAATTATTTAAAATATATATTATATTATATTATTTTATACAAATTATTAATTTTAATTATAAAATTAGTTATTTAATTATACATATAATTAATTAATAAATGTAGTATTAGATATTTAATATGAGTAGTTTATAACAAGTAAAGCTATTCGAATTTGGTATCTATACAGAAGTCTATGCTTTCTTCAATTTGATGAGAATTTTTCCAGCTAATATCTTAACAAAGTATTGATATGAGGAGTATTAATTCATCCACATTAACTATTTTAATTATTAAAATAAAAATAAATAATTTTTAATTTTTTTCAAATGTAATGATATATTTCAATAAGCTTCATGATCAAAATATTAAATAAATAGTTTCAATATTTTATTATCATAAATATTGTTTTATGAAAATTTAAATATTTAAAATTTAACAAATTAAAAATCAAAAGCATACTTTTATTAAAAATCATCAAAATGTTCTTTTCAATTTTTTTAAATAAATTCTCTTTAAATTATTTCCTAAAAAATTTCATTTAAAATTTACAAAAATCAAATTTTTTAAAAAAATTATTTTATAAAATTTTAAAATTTCTCAAACTATTTTCTATATATATTTTATTTTATTATAAATATTTATATAAATATTTTATTTTTATTTTAAAGAAATTAAATAAATTTTTATTTAAAATTATTTTAAAATTATATATTTAACATAGAATACTTTTATTTTAAATGGACAAATAGGATATTAACATATTTTCAATCTGTAATCGACTATTAACCTGAATTTTACCTTATACGATTTTTTAAATAGTTATTTTCAAAAATAAAATTTGATAGAGGTTATGCTTCTATATCTTTTAAATAATAATTAATTTTTATGAAATTTTAATCCTCTAATAATTTTAACTACGATAAATGATGATTTTATTTTTATATATTAAATATTTTTTATTTTTTATAAATTTTTATTCCATTATAATTTAGATTACGTTAATTTTCTTAATTTTTTTTCATTCATTTAAATAAAAATTTATTTATTTATTTCTCTGTCTTTTAAATATTTAAAAAGTATTAATTATTTTTATTATATATTTTTTTAATAATAAATATTAAAAAGTTGAAATTATAATAAATAGAAATAGATAAAATTAAATTTAAAATAGATAAATTAATAAATTAAATAATAAATAAAGAAAGTATTAAACATTTTTCATACTTTCAAAATAATAAATGCATAAGTTTTTCCTTAAACACTTATATTATAAAATAATATAAAAAACAAGTAAATAAATTATAAATAATATACCAAAATCCTTTTTAATATAATAAGCAAATTTTATTTTATTAAATATTATTTATTTCCTTAATAAATGCTCTGAGGCCCACTAGTAACATTTACATTAATAAAATAGTGATACACATCTTGTGTGATTTTGACCAACTCAGCAGTGAACTGGACCATCACTTTTAACTGACATTGGCATACTTCAATGCTAACTTATCGGTAAGCGTTTTTTTTATCTTTCACACAAATTGTATATACAAGATGAACCTCAAGCTTAGCTATTGGGTTACAGTGATAGCCTCAGTGTGGATGAGTTTGACACTGAGTGTGTTGGAAGGTGTGCGTCCTTTGCATAATGAACAGCCACTAGAGATAGAAAGACAAGGTGAAGATGCAAAAGGAAAAAGATGGGCTGTGCTTGTTGCTGGTTCTAATGGTTATGAGAATTATAGGCACCAAGCTGATGTTTGCCATGCTTACCAGGTTCTAAAAAAAGGTGGCCTTAAAGATGAAAATATCATTGTTTTCATGTATGATGATGTTGCCTTTGATCAACAAAACCCAAGGCCTGGCATTATAATCAATAAACCAAATGGTCCAAATGTCTATAAGGGAGTTCCCAAGGTACATATTTCTAATTTTGGAGATAAACTTCATTTGTTTTTCAATTTTTATTTCCTTAAATTATGATTTTTTTTCTATTTCAATTTCTGTAATAATTTTATTCACTTGTACTTCCTAAAAATTATAAAAAAGTATATGTTTGTAGTCCTGGTAAAAGACTAAAATCTAATTGTTTTTTTTTTCAATATAATTAAGAACCAGAATTAATGAATGAGATTTTTATAGAAATTTTTACAAATTAATTTTAACAAGATAATTACATTTTTTTAGTTTGCGTAATTTCTTTTTTCTTGAAATAGAAATAATTTTTTTTCTTTTTTAAACAAGAAAAAGTTAACAAATATTTTTAAAACATTGGTCAAAGATTAAAAAATGGATTTTTTAGTAAAAAACAGTACATTCTCCCATGATTTTTCCCACAATTTTATCTCAAGTTTTGATAAATTTTTATTTATTATTTTTAATTAATACCAATTAAAAACACATTCTTTTAAGTATTTATGATAAAATCAAAGACCAACAATTTTGAGGATTCATATTTGTGCTCATATAATTAAAAGGCATCATATTCAAATCCTTGTGTTATAATCTATGTACCATGAAACTAATAAATTACCACTCAATTAATATTTTAATTAACAAGAAGAAAATGAAATAATGAAATACATATATTAGGATTATACTGGAGAAGCCGCAAATGCAGGAAACTTTTACGCAGTGATTAGTGGTAACCGAAGTGCAATCTTGGGAGGAAGCGGCAAGGTGCTGAACAGTGGTCCCCATGACATCATTTTCATTTACTATGTGGACCATGGCACTCCAGGTTTAGTCGGTCAGTAACTCACTACCATCATTTTTTATTTTTCTTTTAATTTAGATTTTAATTTATTTTTTTTGCTTTATTTTACAAAACATAGAAAGAAGCTTATATTAAATATATATATATAATTAATGAAAAAACAAGAATATTATTTCTACAAAAGATAAAAAAAATAAATTTGTATTCTATAATCATATAAATAATTAGCATGTTTTTAAAAAATTATATAATCATTTAAATAATTATATATTTAGAAAATATTATAATAATTTATATATTTTAATTTTATATATTTATAATAAAATTTAATGATTGAAACATATTTTTTATTATTTTATATATAGTGAACATTCTTATTTGTTCAGTGCACACTTACCTCGGTGTGTGTTGATAGTTGATACATATTTGAAATCCAAATATTTAATTTGGAAATTGAACAGGCATGCCAGCTGGGGAGCCAGTCTTTGCCCCTGATCTCGTTGACGCGTTGAAAAAGAAACATGCTGCTAAATCCTACAAAAGGATGGTGAGTTTTTAAGAATTAACTTTTTTGTTTAAAAAACACGAATTGTTTTGGTAAACATGCTGCTTATGTTCTTGAGTAATTTTTAACATATTATTAACATGTACTTTAAGAATATTAATTATGGAATCAAATACAAAAAAGTTTTTTAAAATGCTATTGATGTAATTTTGTAATTTTTAATGATTTTTATTTTTATTTTTAATCAATGTTTTAAATTTAGGGTTTAAATAATTGTTAAAATGATCTTGATTTTAAAATTTAAAATTTTCTAAATATTAAATAAAAATATTAAATATTTTGGTTTTAAAATGATAAATATATAAAAATTTTGTTTAATATAAACTTTATAAGATAGGAGAAAAGTTAAGAAAAAAAAATCGAAAGGAATATAGTAAAATTCTATATTATATATGTACACTAGAACGGCAAAATTAACTAGCTCCCTCATAAATGTAGAACGTTAATTACTTTGTTGGAAATAGTATTTCACAAATACCGCTAATTCAGTCATGCTTTTCTTAGGAATTACCAAATTTTGAATATTAGAGTTAGCATTTATTAAAAGGACCTCTTTTCAATGACCAGTTATGACTTTATTTCAAAGCTAATAATACTAATTAACTTTTCAATTTTTTTTAATAAAACTAAGATCCAAATTCTTAATAATAATCAATGTTTAACCCAACATTAATTTTTTCACACAAAGTTAAGAGCTTAAATAATAATTTTAATAAAATTTTATAACACACTCAATCACAAATGCAGCAAATTAACACATTTAGGATAGTGTTTATGAATAAGAATGGAATGCATAGGGTCTATAGTCAGGCTTACTAATTTATGTATTTATACCATACTTATGTCATAAAAAAATGAAGCGTGTAGATTCATACTTTATTATAGAACAAAACTTTAATATATATAATCATACCTATTGGGCATTTATATATTTGGACTTGATAACATTAATTATTTTTGTTTTAGTTAAATGAATCAACTTATCCTATTAATGTAATAATGTGAATTGTATTTGGCAATCTAACACTAGTGGAAAATAAACTTTTTACATCAGTTGTTATAAATTTTTTACATCGGTTATTTGAGCGGTTTTGAAGTAGATGATATAGAAACTTAGACTTTCTACATCGGTTCTACAACCGATATAGAAAGTACACTTTCTACATCGGTTAAAACGATAACCGATGTAAAAGTGAACTTTCTACATCGGTTGTCGTTTTCCTTCTACATCGTTTAATCCTGAACAACCGATGTAGAAAGTCACTTTTTACATCAATGAAGGTCATAACCAATGTAAAAAGTTTATTTTTTTTTAATGTTATTTTTGTTTAGGGAAATTGACATATTATTTATTCACAATACCTATATATATAAATAGAATACCAGGCAGACATTACAGAAATTATAGAGTCTATATATTTAAAGTAAATACATCAATATTTATTATAAAATATAATAAAAACAAACTAAAAATTTAAAAATCCAATGAATTCAACCCAAATTGGCAATGTTTATCATAAATTCCCCCTAATGTCTCCTGATATCATCAATTTCTTCATCTAACAGAGGTTGAGGATTGTCAAATATTTACAAAATGTTTTTGATTAAAATTAGTGAATATATCATGTTATGCATTGAAATTAAATAATTAAATTAGGACAATTGTAATTATCGGTGCCAAGAGTTAACCAATAGAAGCCGAGACAATGCAATGACATACAAATGTCTTATCACATAATATCCACACTCGGTTCCTGCAGGTTGTCTTGGACACTTCAAAAAAATAAAAAGAGTATCAAATATAATTAGAGATGGTGATAAAAGAATATAAAATAATTGAATAACTTTTAATAAAGTACTTACCTTTGGAATTATCCATACATACTTTTTAATATTTGATAAATGCGTCCCTTTTAACCGAAGTCGAGCATTCATTGCTCTACAGTAAAATAAAAAGCAAATGAATACCTTTGAGAATAACAAGTTATATGAATATAAATACTAAAATCATAAAAACTTACAAATCTATAGTGTCCTTTATATCTTTCTTTGGTTTTTGTCAAGTAGAGCATAAAAATACAACTACATTTCGCTTTGGACAAATAATGATTAATTGCCAATGGGCCCTACAAAATATGGATGACAATGAACAAATTAGGAATTTAATTGAATTCATGAAATAAAGCAATTAAGTATTGACTTACAATTGAAAATAGGGGGCTAGGTAACAATCTTTATTAGACTACAACATCCTCTGAAGATATCCTTGTATCTCAGCTGCCTTGTTCCCATTTTTCTACATATGAACTGGGTCCAGGAATCCATAGAGGTGTAAGTTACCTCTTTCAGTGCAGATACGATACAGGTATCTAATATTGCGAATAATGAAATATGTTAGATTTTGATAATGAAATAATTCAAGTAAGGTTTAGAAATTTACTTACATCAACCATAATTGTAGAACTGTTACAGATAGGAGATCGTTACCCACAACCAACTCCAATATATCCTTCTTAGTAATATAGAAGGGGATAGGTGTGGGCTTCCCTATGATATCTGCTTCCATTGTTATTTGCAAAGTTTGGTCGCCCAAGTCCATGGCGATACCAAATAGACGTGTGAGCAAATCAACCTCATATTTCTTTGCAGGAGGCTTCGGAAGATCTGTTCTAACACTTAAATCAATCTTCTTCCCACGATCTTCCTTATAAACCTATGATAAATTCAGAAAATATTAAGATATATATATATATATATATATATATATATATATATATATATATATATATATATATATATAGACACTCACACAATGTATATATTAAAAAATTAGTAATATAGGCTAAAATTATTTAATACCTGAGGTTGAACTCGCTGCACAAGTCTCCTCGGCCATATAATGAAATGATTGGGGGCTTGCCCCACGACATGAACCTACTCAGTAGGGATAGGAACAGGAGCATCTGCATCTTCAACCCATTCAACCACCACTCTAACATGATCATCATCAATTTGCTGGTGATGGATGGTTAAACCCAAGGTGTAGACTTTCCTAATTGCTGCCAAACGATATGGATCATCAACATATAACTCATGTCGTCCCCTGCCGCATCCAAATCCTCTTCTCCCTCTAGTTGCTCCTCTGGTGAGCACACTTCCCTTGTGCTCACGCGCCTAGGAGAAGGTGATGGATGGTGACCCTGTGTCTGTGTTTGGGAAAGTCCCAAAGATGCAAGCTCTTGTCTAAGCTCCTACCTAAGCTCCTGTCTGAGCTCTTCTCAAAGTTCTTGCCGCAGTGCTCGCCTCATGTCTTCGCGCATGGCGTCCAACTCATCTCTAAACACCAAACCTTCTTTGGATGTCTGTCTAGAAGACAATCCAAAGTATTGTCTAAGGCCAACACCTCGCCCAACTGCACAAACACGCCCTGGATGCTCCGGTTGGCCAATAGCAGTACTTAAGATGTCATCCCGGCCAATTGGAACAAAGACTCCTTGTGAGCTTTGTTCAACCAAAAATCCTACAAAACAAAAATGACCGGTTATCGCAATGTAAATGTTTGAAGATAAATAAAAAGAAATTTACAAAATTGTGTGATTACTTACAATCTTCTCAGCAACAATGCGAGAACGCTTTGATGTGTACTCTCCAGATGCCTTTTGGCGTGCCCTCTTCCATTTCTCATGGCGTGAAGGTGGAGATGGTGGAGAGAGAAGTGTAGAGGGGTCTGCTTCAGATGATTGCTGACGATCTTTCGACTTCTGCTCGATCAGCCTCTCCTGAAGCAACTCATAACCCCCACGAGATAATCTATGGGGTAACAGTTCTTAGCAGAAATTTGTTGAGTCTTCTTTCTTTTCTCCTGTTATAAGAAAGCAAATCAATTAATCATAATATTGCTTATATTAGTCAATTAAAAAAATATAATATTAGAAAGATACATACAACGAATGCAGGATCCATTCGAGACTCAACAAATCTCTGCCAAGTGTCTTGATCAAGGAACTGGTACTCCTCACAAGGAGACACATCTTTGAGTGACCCATATATATATTTACTGGTGAGATGTGTCTTGAAGCCCCTCCAGTGCTCACCAGCAAATGAAAGCCACTTCCTCTTCAGGAAGTTAGTGTTTGGTACATCATATGTAAGCTACATAAAAGAAGATATAATTGGTTAGTGAACGATAAATTTATGGAAAAAATTAAAGCTTTAAAGTTAAATACCATGATAGTCTCCCAAATTTGATCCTTGACTCGCATCTCAACATCATCCCAATCCTTTTTCAAAATACTGGTCTTGCTTCGTCCAAGGAGGGCCACATAACTCTTAAACTTTGTCTTGTTTGGCCCTAATGGATTCCTAATGACCTGATCAAACTCTGTGGGAATCCTCTGCTCACCGCTCCGACTAAGGGTTAACTCCCTTAACCGTGTGGCTCGTCTTCCCTTCTTTTGCCGAGAAGAAGGGTTCTCAGACCCACTTTGTGAAGGAGGAACCTCTGAAGGGTCAGCCATGTATCTGTTAAAAGCAGAGGAAACAAATATGAAAAAATTATTAAATAGAAACAATAAATACAATTCATATTTATATTGTGCTCAAATAGCTACCTGTTAATTTTCTTAAAGCTTTAATCACACCACACTAGCCCCTGAAGTCACATAGATTCATTTAAACATCACTAAATCAACCAAGCCACTAGCCCCTGAAGTTTATCAGGATGTCATCTCAGGAATAATCTCTCATAGTCTTTTGAATCTATAATGAGTCTATCCTAACTTAAATATTAGAGAAATCTTAGCATGTGATGCAAAGTCAATGATATTTACTAAGATCATCCACCAAATGAGAATTCTTAGCATGTGATGATCTTTATCGATCCCTTCTTTAATCTTTTCTTTGCATAATCTATGGCAGGTCATCATCTAGTGAATTTTGTGTTTTTTATCTTTCTAACCCCACCAAAACTAAGCTAATAAAGAGTTCATACGTTCACAGACTTTCCAAAGGAGTTTTAAAACATCTCATGACATAGATTTAATCAAGATCTCTTTACTAGCTTTGAACAGAAATCTCTCCTTCCATCCTTTAAATTTTTCCACATCCTATCCTAACATCCATATGAAGACCAAGATACTAATTATGAGAAGTTATAGCCTTAAAATCCAACTTGTTCTAGATCAATAATTTACCAGATTCACGCATGTTTCAATTAAAAGAAACTTCAGATTTTTCAGAATTAAGGAGAATAAAATAAGATACTGAAGAAACACATCTCATGATTAAGCTTACCAAAGCATTAGTGAAACCTATAAACTTCAATACAGCTTCCAAAAGAGCCCATTTAACCTTGCTATATGCCTTAGACATGTGAATTTTTAGCACTAGATAGCCTATTTCAATCTCATGCAGAACCAATTTCAATCTCAAATCCAATCAGAACATTATCTATTATAAGATAGCCTAGAACTAAAGCACTCTACGTAATATTCATCACCTCATGCAGAACCAATTTCAATCTATTAACAATAAACATATTCATTTAAACATCCTGATTTATTCAAGGCAAAACAGGCCAAGAGTAACAGGTACAAACAGAAATAGGCTATGGCTAAGGTAAAACAGAAACAGGAAAAACAGGCTAAGGTTAAGAACTAATGCAGAAACAGAAACAGAGACCCTAAACAGAGAGCCAGAATGCTACATACTGGTGTAGACGACGGTGTAGACGACGACGATGGCGTAGACGACGACGGCGTGCTTCGACAACGACGGTGCTCTTTGCGTTCGGACGACAGCAGCTTTGAGAACGAACGACGGCAGCTTAGAGGAATGAGTTAAGGCAGGAGGACGTAAATGGAGTGTTTACACTTATGAGGACGACAACGGTCGCATCAGCTAAATAGGAGGGAAAACAGACTTTCTACGTCGGTTATTTCAGAAAATCGACGTAAAAAGAACTTTCTACATCAGTTACACCACTCAACCGACGTAGAAAGTCTGACTTTCTACATCGGTTATAAAGCAACCGATGTAGAAAGTTTAAATTTTATTACAAAAATGCCACCGCCTATTTTTCTACATCGGTGGTAAAGTAATCGATGTAGAAAGTGTCAAATTTATTTATAAAAATACCACCGCCTTTATTCTACCTCGGTTGACGAATAACCAACGTAAAATCCTGTTATAAAAGACTATTTTTCTACTAGTGTAGATTAATAAAGACGCTATCTTCATACTAAAATTAACTCAATAAAAGAAAGTTACTAATTAAAAATGTAACTCCAACTTAATTAAAATATTCAAAAGTTTTAAAAATTGTCATTATAAGATATAGAAAATATGTAATATGTAATATGATGTGGGACGCCGTAGATACTATAATATCGAGACTGTACTTACATCATCAAAATTTTGAGTAATTATTTAAGCTTAGACCCAAATTTTAAGACTCATTGGATTTGAGTCTAACCAACATCCCAATCTTTAAAGAAGGCTAGTTCAACATTTTAGAATAACACATCATTTCACATTGTAGGTTTGTGCCACAGAATCAAAGTGAAGATGTAAAAAAGTCTAAAGTGAGACAAACAATTGTGGTATTAATTGTAGAAGTTGTGTAATGTGAAGAGCTTTGTGTGGATAAATTTAGTTTATATGGACCTGCACTTTAAGGACCTGTACTTTAATTAAAATATTTTACCCCATTATTTATCGATTGAATAGAAAAGTCCAAATCATATATGCATTTATTTTTATTGTTATAATTTATTCACCAGTCTAGTTGATTTTTCCTTTGCCCTTTTCAATATATTTTATTGATAAAAATAATAATAAGATAAAGAGCCTTAATGAGTTAACTAATTTTTTTATTAAAAAAATTAAGTGCTTTATTTAAGATTTTTAAATTGATGCATTATTAATTCCAAAAGGTAATATACTTGGAAGCATGTGAAGGTGGGAGCATGTTTGAAGGGCTTCTTCCGAATAACATAAACGTATATGCAACCACTGCTTCCAATGCGTATGAGAATAGTTATGCACTTTATTGTCCTGATTTCTACCCTTTTGCACCACCTGAGTACACTACTTGTTTGGGGGATGTGTACAGCATTTCATGGTTGGAAGACAGGTATGCATTGTTCAAATAATCATCACTAGTATACTCATTTTGGAGGCTTTCCTAGTTCTTTGATTAGAGAAAAAAATTATATATTGTTTTATTATTATTTTGTATTAAGTAAAAAATTACTCGTCCACTTTATATATGTATTATAAATTTATTTTTAATTTTCAAAATATATAAATTAGTCATTTACTTTTTTAAACTTCATAAATTTAAATTAATTTGTAGTTTTTTAAAAAATTAAAGTGATTAATTTGTAAAAGTTTTAAAAATAAGTGACCAATTTATATCATTTTAAAAGTTTTCAAAAAATTTATAATATATATTTATAAAGTGAGAGATTAATTTACTAATTAAATTTTATTATTTCTATATATGAATTCTTCATAATCAGTTATGTTTATGGATTAAGGCTTAGTTTTTCGTAAATTTGTCAATAAGTGTATTAATTGTCTTGATTGTTTGAACCTGTTTATGGAGCAGCGAAAAGAATGATATGACGAAAGAAACTTTGCACCAACAATATGAAACCGTAAGTCATGAATTTACTTAATATATATATGATACTAATTTAATAATGTCAACCGAAAATAAATTGTTGTTGTGAGTAATGTATAGGTTAGGAGGAGAACGTTAGTAGGTGAAATCAACACCACTTCTCATGTGATGCAATATGGAGATAGAAAGTTGAAAAACGATTTTCTAGCTACCTACATTGGTGCAGACCCTTCTACTGTTAATGGTAAACACAGTCTCACCAGATCTGCAAATGCATATTCCTTTGAACCTTCTATTGCTCAAACAAGACTTGTCACTCAGCATGATGCACGTTTACTCCATCTTAGGCACAAGGTAAAAATATTAGTTGGATATCTTGTAGTACTCGTTCAAGTTCAAATTATGGCAAGATTTTTTGCCTCTATTTTATGTTATTGAGCTTTTGAACTTAAAAATTCTCAAAATTAAGAAGGGACGTTTTCTTTCTTTTTTGTTTTTATTATTATTTCAGTTGAGAAAGGCACCGGATGGTTCTAAAGAGAAGATAAAATCACAAAAAGAGTTGGATGCTGAAATTGCTCATAGAGAACAAGTAGATAATGCTGTGCATCTTATAGGAGATCTCTTGTTTGGAGAAGAGAATAGCTCTACCATGATGCTACATGTTCGTCCTGCAGGCCAACCTCTTGTTGATGATTGGGATTGTTTTAAGACCCTTGTAAGTAATATAATAGATTGTATATTAATTATTACCATTTTCTTTGGTTTATGGAAAGAAATTTTTTGTCACAAGTTGTGTGACCTGGAAATTTCTTAGGCACTTGATTTATCAATTGAAATGCATACTTGCACTTTTTATATAGTATGATGATACATAGATGATATACATGTTTAACTTAAATTTCATGCAGATAAAATCTTACGAGAGTCATTGCGGTACCTTATCAAGCCATGGGAGGAAATACTCAAGAGCCTTTGCTAACATGTGCAATGCTGGCATTTCAGAGGAGCAAGTGGTAGTAGCGTTATCCCAAGCTTGTCCCAAGGAAAATCATGCTTCTTAAATTCATTATGTTTTCATAATGTGAGAACAAATATCTTGGGTAATAAATTATGCTTTTATTCTACAAAATGAATTATACTCTTATTTTTTGTCCTTCTATTTTTTTTTCTTTTCTATTTTACTTTTAATCCAAACAAAGCCTAATATTTACTAAGCCAGAGCTGAAAGATAAGATCTATTTACCTCCAAATGACTAACATATTCTAGGCATGCTTAATTGAGAGTTTGAGACTGTCTTGAGCTCCACATTACTAAAATTCATTTTTCTCTAAACATTAAGGATTTGCTAGTTTATAGGTAACGAATCTGTATAATTTATCAATAATAAGGAGTAATATATGGAACAACCGTTATGCTTGACTGAATGTGTGAAAATCGGTTATGATATTTTGGAAAAAAAAGAAATTGAAAAATATAAAATTTTTAATATTTGCTAAAAAAGATTAAGACGAATCTCATGACAAGTGCCAAATCTTAGCCCATGCCTATTGGTAGATGGTAGATGCACAAGGCGCATATGGAAGTTGAATCCAATATTTAGGGATGTAGTGTATATTCTCGACAAAGACATTTGTGGGTGCCGGTGCCTATCCATCCCACCATTAAATAGAATAAGAAGAGAAAATTATATCATATTACAACCATTTAGTTCTATTTTTTTCCTACCCATTATTTCTTAGGAAGAAAATTTCTACATATTTTTCTACGACCAAAAACTACATATGTATTTATTAATGTATATTTTAGCTATCTTATTTTTATTTCAAAGATAAACTATATAGATAAGCTATATTAATATGGTACATTTTGATAAGGTTTATGAATTAAATTCAATTTTTTAATGGTTGTACTATATTGTATTGCAACATCTCTTTTATTTTTGGCATAAAAATTATAATTTTTGTTTTTGATATTTTATATTTTAAAAATTAGATAAAAATTTTAAGAATAAAATTAGTACAACCATTCTCTTAAACTATTTTTAAAATTTTTTAAGATTAGAATAAATGTAACCGATAATGCACATGAATTATTCAACTATTTTCTTTTTAAATTTTACAATGACAGATTTAAAATTAGTTTGAGATCTACTATATTCTATATCATAATAATCTTTATTAATTTAATCATATGATATATATATATATATATATATATATATATATATATATATATATATATATATATATATATATATATATATATATATATATATATATAGGTCTCAAATCATCATCATCTCTTTATCAAAGTAATGGAAGATACTAAGATCCAATTTCCACAACAAAGTGCATCCTTAACATCATCATCATTTCACATTATTTTAAAATTATAAAATTGATCAGCTGGTAATGACAGTCTTCAAGATCGAGGTGACTAAGTTTAACTAGAGTATTCTTAACTATAAGGAGTAGTACCAGGTCATTAGGAGGCTCAAAAACTACTTTATATACCTCCTATGTTCAAAAGTTTCCATTCTTATGAATTATGATTTATTTCCATCATGAGTTGACCCTTAGATTTTTAGCTGCCCTACTTAAAGGGCTTTATAGATTATCTCCTACATTAATGATTTACAAAATATCATTTTATGCATATGATACATGATTGACCATCTATTCAATAGTTTTATTCATCATTCTTAACTAAAGGTCTTGCCTTCTTCTCAAAATATTGGACCTTTTTGTCCTCTTTCACCTATCAAGTGGATACTTATCTCAAAATTTTCAAAAATTGAATATATAATCTCTATACATCGAATGAGGTTCCTAACACTCATTCATTAATTAATGTTATCCAATAACAACACATATTGTTAATATTTTGGACTTCTTGTTTGTTCATTAAAAACATGTACAATTTTCAATCTTTAAATAAGTTGTATATCTGTGCCATATATCTTGCATGACTGTATTAATGTAATGTTGCATGACCTTGTGGATTCTCATGAACAATTGCGTTCTTCATACTTTTCACACTCGTATTGATCTTTGGTATGCCTGGGTTGATCTCTGGCACGCTCATATTTTTTTTCATCTTTGTCTTCATTATTTAGCAGGGCCATGTTTAAAGGCTTTACTCCCATGCTTATTCATTCAATAAAGCTATACTCATTCATTTAGTAGGGTCTTGCTTAATCATTTAGTAAGACCATGCTCATTCGTTTAGCAGAATCTTGCTTATTCGTTTAGCAGAATCTTGCTCATTCATTTCTTTTGTTCATAGCATAAATCTACTAAATTTCTACATAACCATTCTAAATTTTTTCTTAGCACGATCGTGCTGAATTTTAACACGATCATGCTAAATTTTTTTTGGCATAGCCATGCTAAATTTTAGCATGACCATTCTAAAGCCATGAACCCATAAATTTATACTATTTTGTTCTTAGCATGATCGTGCTAACTATTAGCATGACCATGCTAAATCACAAATCCAAAAATTCATATGATTTTTCTTTGGCACGGTTATGCTAAATTTTAACATAACCATGCTAAACTCAAAAACCTAAAAATTTATAATTTTTTTATCTTGGCACAACCGTGCTAATTATCAATACGATTAGGCTAAATCATAAATCAATAAATTCATGGAATTTTGTTCTTGACACGACGTTGCTAAAATCCTAAACCAAAAAATTCATACAAATTTGGCTTTGGTATGACCATGCTAACTTTTAGCATGACTGTGCTCTGTAACATAGAGGTAAAATAATACATTTTTGGGAGCATTCAAATACTTCTATTACTTACCAAATCCTGTACCAAATATAAAAACATACTCAAAATTAAATGTTTAACATCATTATACATCAATGATAATTTTCTAAGAATCAAATAAATTTTACTTTAGAGTTAAGAGTGCTTTGAAACTACTCCTAATTCTACTTGAGAATTGAAGTTCAATTTAATCTTTAATTTTCTGAATGCTCCAACAAAATTAATCTTCCAATTTTGATCTTGATTTTTTGAGAATTTGTTGAGAGAAATTTCCAAATGTAACTTCTTTTCTAAAATTTTGCTTTCTGTTCCTTCTTTATAAAATTTTTCCAATTTGTTGGCTTTTCTCATTTAATGACTTTGCTTCTTTTTTTTTCGGACATTAAAGTGGGTATTTTGAACTTTCTAAATAAGGATTTCATTCAAAAGAGATAACTAAATGTTTTACAAATTTTTTTGATAACATGAACCCATTAAGAAAGGTATACATTCAACAATGTGAAATACATGTGACATGAGCAGAAAGAAAACACAAAATCCACAAAAAAATATAAATAATAAAAAGGTCATAAATAACATTACAATAAATGTTAAACTAGAAGATGAAAATCCAAGATATATATAATTAAAATTTTGTTTTTTCTTTTCTCCCCCTTTGTCATCAACCAAGAAGGAGGGAGGGATCATCATACGAGGATATCACTCGAAATAGTTTAATGGTGATGATTTGTTGGTGTTGGAAGTTGAAGAAAGGTTTTTGCTACATTGATAGTAGGTTGACAGTAAGAAAAAGATCTCTAGGAAACCTTTGGCTCAATTAACCTTTAAAGGAATTTTGTTTAGCCAGCAAGTGTTTAATGTTGCTCAAGATCAATTTTAAATCTTTCTTCATCCTATTAGAATCCCATTTGAGATTCTTAAGCCTTAAATCTAATTGATCACCCTTGTTTTGAGAAGCTTCTTCAACTTTCTTTATTTCTTCTTCAAATTTTTAGAGATAAGTATCCAAACTATTCAAGGAAGGCATTAATTATATTAAAGGTCTTGCAGGGATAGATGAAGGCCTAAGAGAAATAGTGTCAAAAATTATAAAGTGAATGAATTGATTATTATAATTAAGAGTTGTGTATTGTAATTGGTTAGATTAAAAAAAAACCTTTATATGTTAAATAGTAGCTTCTTCAAATGAGAGTGACTTCTAATATTTGGTGACCTTTTTAGAGATGTATTTTTTCAACAAATTCTGTTTTAGTAACATCATTTTGTGTATTTATCTCACGAGGTGGAAAAAATTCTTCTTTGCTCTGGACCTCTTCTTTCTTAAGGCATAACTCCCGTCGTCTCTCTCTCTATTTTATCAATTTCTTCCATTTGAAAGATGTTTCTAATGATAGTAGAAATGATAATTTGCTACTGGTGGTATTGATTTTCTTTTACAAGAGTCTTTTTAATTTCCTTATTCTTTCTTCTTGAGTTGCCAACATAGCCAACTTTTCTTTTGTTTTAGCGATGTATTCTTTTAGAATTACTTCATTTTTCTTTTTTTTTCTACTCCTTCTTCACCAAGGAGGTTATAAGGATTTTGTCTTCTTCTCTAGAAGACATTCCATTTTCTTCTGCAGGAATTGGAACAACTACTAGAGCATATTCTGAAATGTCTTTAAGGATGGTTGTAACATCCTAATAATGATACCCATCATATGCTTAAGTTGTATCCCATGTTCATTATTAGTTTGTTACTTCATGATGCAGAACTCTTCTTTGGAAAATACTTGAACTAGAAATACCATATAATTTTTCTTTTGAAACATTATTGAAAATGAGAGTCTCATCGTAATAATTAACGTAGCAAAAAATAAATGTTATGATGTTGTCACTCACACTAACTTTTAAAACTCGCATTCTTTTATTAAAAGTATATACATTCACCTATACCATCATATGTACATTATTATTTATAATTTTCATACATATACCAACACACACAATGTAAAAGACTCTTTACGAGTCCTTTGTAGCAAAATAAGGGCATTAGTACCCTTTTAAGATTACTGTCATCCATGACAACACACAAGGTACATACAAGCAAAAAAAAATCCTCTCTATTGATTCATGGGGTTTTTCCTCATGAACTGATGACTTTTTCTCCTTGTCATTTATTCCAACCCATGAGCACTACAGAGCTAGTCCATATTACATATTTCAAGGTAAACTACTGTCACGTGAATGTCATTGTGAATATCAAATTATGTATGAGGGTTCAAAGTCCAAAATAAGTTTTTTAAACTTGAAAGAGTTCAAAAATCAAAATAGAAAAATATAAAAAAAAGAAACAAAATATAAACAAAAACATTGAAAATAGAAAAAATAAAAAAATAAAAAATAAAAATAAGAAGAAAATAAAAATGGAAAAATTAACCTTTAAATAAAGAATATAAAAACATAAAAATTTAAAATCAGAAAAATAAATAGAATCAGAAAAATAATAATATAAAAATAAATAAAAATTTGATTAAAAATTATAAAAAATATGTAAAAAGAAAAAAAAGAAATATAAAAATTCAAAAAATAAAAAATAAATAGTTAGTTAGTTAAAAATTGAAAAAATTGAAAAAAAGAAGAAAGAAAAAAAAGAAAAACAGAAAAATAGTAAAAAGTGAAAAAAAAAACAAAGTAATTGAAGAAGAAAAAAAGAAAGAAAAAGAAAATAAAAAAACCAGGCCAAAATTCAAATAAAAGACGGGGGAGAGAAGTATAAAAGAAAAGGAAAAGAACAAAAAAGAAAAGAAAAAAAGGGCTCTCTTTGGAACTCTCGCTTCACAGGCATATCCAGAAGGATCTAAAACCAAATGAAAAGGGTGGAGGACGGATTTCTTGAGAGAAAACTTGCTAATAGCCGAAAGAGGGAGGGAATTCTACATCAAACTAATTCCGACTCCGAAGGCATCACGCAACAAAAGTTTCATTAGTTCTGAGAGCAAAGCTGAATACGATTCTTGAAGAAATTTTCAGTTTGAACACTTTTGATCCGAAAATTGCTCGATCCCAGTTTTCAACCTAAACTTCATTCCTCCACCAATTCTAATTATGGTTAAAACGAATATTGCTTCTATGCTGCATGCGGGATTTCTACTTGATTCTGGCATTTGATTGAGTTAATCTTGCGACATTCTGTTTGTCGCTTAGCATCTATGCAGATAGTGAATAAAGGTACTTAGCTAATGGTTCTCGTTGAATGCATGCTAAATCTCAATTGAAATTTTGAGTGAAGTACCTGTGCAGGTGTTTGAAACGATGTATTTTAATTCACGCCTAATAAAGTCAGTGGAAGGAATATGGATTTAAGTTCGGCATGATATATCCATTCCTGGTGATCAGATCCCTTTCAAAGTTTTCAGTTTAAGAATAAAGTTAGAGTTCCCCTAGGGTCTTGAATTCTATAGTAAGTGAAGTATCTATTCAACACTATTATTTTTCACCAAGAGGAATAGATTTGGTTAGGTGAGGTTTTGTAGGATAACGAAGTGCAATTCAAAGAAATAATAGCCTCAACCTTACCCCGAACCTTTGCTTTATGGTCAAATGGTAGCGTGCCATGCAAAAGTTGACATATCAGCACCTAGGAAGCCTCGGGTAGTAGGGAGTTAAATCCAACACGCACTGACATCTTGTAATCTCGTGAGGAGTGTTCGTTAACAGGAGAATTCTATCAGTAATCATGTTCATCAGCTGATTATGATACTAGTTAGATCACCTCTTGACTGATTTCATAAAGAATAACGATTGCAGAGGGATGATAGAACGGGTTGCAGGCACTAGTCGAGGCTGAAGTAATCTGTATCCTTAGGTCTAGGATATCGGTGAACTCCAGGTTGGCTATCCCTATTCTGAACCCCTTGATAAGCCTAGGCGTTCGTATTAGATAGGTCCCTCCAAGCTTCACTAAGCTAGAGCTTGATAATAGCTATACTCCTCTCACTGCCTCAAAGAATATTATGGGTTTACAGGGCATGAATAACCCAACATTCACTTATCATGTATGGCACGTCCTTTCGCTGCGATTGCGACAACCAAGCCATGCGTGACGCTGTTGCTAGGTCAAGTAAATAAACAAGCTAATCCAATTGGAACCATTGAGTCTATAGCGTCACCGACATAAAGAAAAATAAGGAAAAGACCAAAGAAAATGTTAAAGTTATCAGCTGCATTAGTTGACTAAGCATTTTTGGTCAAGGATCTTTTTAGTCACGTTGCATGGCATCACCATATGTCAGGTCAAAGGGGTACTAGGTTGGAGAATGTGTTTCAATTATTTGGTAGCATACAACAGTATATGGAGAAATTCTTAGATGGTGTTTTTCCAAGGAGAGAATTTTAGTTATGAGTACCCGAAGCTAGTTGGAAATATCAGCCACAGCACCTGGTACCCCATCAAGTCAAAAACTAGCTTGAAGTTAGAGTGAGAAGCCATGGAAGTCTTGTGTGAAACTGTAACAGAAGTCATGGCATGCAGACTGTAGAACCTTCATGGCCAAAATCCTGTAAGTCATGGGCCAAAACTAATAGTCAAATCGATAGGCATCCCAAGCACATAGAGTTTCTGGACGCGGGAGGAAACCCCATGCAAAAAGGGGGCTGAAGGAAAAACAAAAGGGTGTGGGGGCCACCAATAGCTTTAGTTGGAAGTGAAAAGAGGCCCAGCCTTATGCAAGTTCTGTTAATCAGGGGCATATGCTTGGATGCAGGCCACGATAAGTCCACTATGCTTTCGCTCTTTAACGCCCCATGCATCAGATTTCTACTCACGTAAATTTAATCAAGCATCCATTATTTATAATTAAAAAGCTCAACCATTGGTTAAGATAATGGTCATGACACCTGGTACCCTTCTAAAATATGCATTTGAACTATAGGCCTCACTAATTAATGTTAAATTTAATTCGAACCATTATAATCCTAACCAAACGTTGGGTTCCGTGGTTGGTTTGCTGCCATAACACTCAAAGACCCAAGTTCGAATCCTACATTTATCTATTCATTTTAAAACTCATGGATTATTATTAGTGGGTCTCTTTTCAACTAGGTCGCTTGTGCGAAATGGGCAGCACTTCCAGCTTAACCTATTTACCCTTCTGTTGGGCTGCCATGCCTCACAATCAGACCAAGCCATACAAATTTTCCGATGAGCTCTTTGCACCGATTTCCAATACTACCACTCTATTCAAAGTTGCCCTTACATGGACAAAAACAGGCGGCCTTGCCAATTAGGCCATGCTGAGTTAAAGTATGGGCCACACAAACTTTTCAATCAGGTCAATACACTAGCTGAATGGACAATACTACTTCACGATTGGGCCCTACAGTTTGTGAGAATTGGGCCTCGCCTGCAAAAATGATTCAGTTTGGGCCGGCTGATCTAAAAGTGCCTAAATCCATGGTGAAATTAAGCTTTTTAAATATATAATTAATTTTTTATTTTATTTTATTTCTTTCTTTTCTTTAGAAATATAATCCATTTTTTTTGGGTCAAGCCCACTTTTCAATTTTTTCTTTTAAAAATATAATTCATTTCTTTTTTTTAGGTGGGTTAAGCCCACTTTTCAATTTGCCTTTTCAAAAATATAACTCATTTTTCCTTAGGTGGGTCAAGCCCTCTTCTCAATTTTTTCCTTTAAAAATATAACTCATTTCTCTTCTTATATGGGTTAAGCTCACTCTTTCACTTTACTTTTAAAAAGTACCAATTCTGTTTTTAGAAATCTCATCAAAAATGTCTGTTCTGTTAAATTTCTGAAATTTGTCCAACGAGTTCTAATACGAACAAGCAGCCTTTTCTGCTGTTCCGTATTTTAATTCATGCAAATCAATATGCGGCTTACGACGGTTTGAATTTTTCGACACGCAATTTTAGAAAACCACTGTTTATTAACTCTATTAAAAAACGTTTGTTTCTAAATGTCTGTTTATTAATTTTCTAAGATTCGTGCAACGGGTTCTAATACGAACAAACAACCTTCTCTGCTGTTCCATATTTTAATTCGTGTAAATTCATATGCAGCTTATGACGGTTTGGATTTTGTAAGCATGCAATTTTAGAAAACCATTGTTTACTATCTCCCTTAAAAAACGTTTGTTTCAAAAATATCTGTCTTCGATCTTCTGATAGATTCGTGCAATGAATCCTAATACGAACAAGTAGCTTTCTCTGCTGTTCCGCGTTTTAGTTCATGCAAACTCACTGATGGCTTACGACGGTTTGAGTTATGTAAGGACGTAATTTTAATTTATTCAAAAACAAATCTTTTTCCGATACCACCCATCTACTTCTTCAATAGATCAAGTCTCTCACCAGAACTACATAGCCTTGAGTTTCCCATTGCACCAGGGAATACGTAGGAGTAGGATCAAGTCCTGTCAGGCTATTTTCCACCAACTTATTTATTTTTATTCTAATTAAAGGGATCAAACTGCTTTCAAATAAATTACACACTCAGTTTAAGGGTATCGTTCTTTGGAACGGGCGAGTAGGTTAACACCTTCCCTATTCGTAATCGACTCTCGAACCTAGAATTTCTTCCTCAAGTTAGGGTTTTCCAAATATTTTCCCTTAAATAAAAAATTTGGTGGTGACTCCACATTAATCAATTAAAATTCTTTTCTAAAATTTTAGCGAGTTCGTCATCTTGTTGTAATTACGGTTACGAAAGTCATAATTGGGGCTTCGAAGATAAATGAGAGTGAAGGAATGAGAAATTGTAATTTCTCAGTAGACATCTATCTTGGAGTTGGTGACATCATTTCTATTCTAGCAACTTTAGTTTATCAAAAAAAGGTGATAGGCATGCAAGTTCAATTATTGCCTTTTTAAAATAATACTTATTTGTAATCAGCTAATTTTAATAATAGTAGAAGTTAAATCTTATATAACACATAACTTATACATATTCTTAATCATTTCCTCATTAAAATGTTCATAGGTACAAATCTAATGCATTCTTTAGCTCATGTTCTCATCATAACAGATATTATTTAACTCTTACTTGCTTTATGTCTTATACATAAATCAATCTCTTTCTCTGGTCCACCCTTTAGTGATAGTTTCATTTAAGGCATATCATTAACAATTTAGTCAAACGACATCTTTCACTTGTCTACTACTCCACCTTTTGATCTAGGAGATAAGCTCATTTCAGATGATCGTCACCATCATAATTTTGCAAGACCTACAAGTTTCCCATAGAAGGATTTATTTGGAGTCTCAAAGGCTTCACCATAGAAGGTTATGTACCTTCTGATTACCATTGAATAATCTTACAACCTTCTAAGTGTGCACAAGTGCCAGACTTGGCACACTAGGAGTAATGTTAAGTTTTCACATAAGGTTCATCTTTAGTGATCTCTTGATTTATTAGGTTTCATTTTAAGTCTTCCTATTATGATGCATGCATAATATTCAATCAAAATGCTATGTAAATATAGCATCCAATTCATCCATTTAATATCAAATCATGGAACCATATAGACATACATAAGTCATCATGTCATCTAAGAGATCACATAAGTCATTACATCACTCAAGAGAACATATAACACATTTACACATATAGGGACATGCTGAAACATCACCATAATAAATATGACATTAATAGTTACCCAAAAGTTTGTTTCCTTAGTAAAAATATTTACTTAAGCATGGTCGTTAAATTTTGGATAGCATGCACATTTCTTCTAAAATTGCCAAGTTGACCTTATTATTTATGTTTTATGATAAGTTTCTAAAGGGAAACCTACACCACTTATTCTTTCTAGGTTTCTCTCAACCTTTCCTTTTCTTAAAGATTTTGTTCATGTTCTTCTCATGTTTAAATTTATGGTGGCCTAATGGCCATTATGTCTTTTAAGTAGGCATGAATCTTATTTAACTAATTTTAATCCTCCTTAGTCAAATGATCCTTTTCTAATTTCATCAAAATTTATGTTCATCTAAACCTTATAGCCATTTTTGTTTCGTAAAATTTATTCCTAGGAGAGGTGAACACATATTTTTTCCATTAAAATCTTATTATGCCAAATTCTTTCTCTTTTTCCTGAATATCTTTGTGAGCTTCAAAGAGGTTATTATTCATCTTTCTATGCCCTTGTGGCCAATATGTTGAAATTAAATCTTATTAAGTGTGAATGTTTGGTCCTTTACCTAATTAACTACTATACTAATATTCTTACAAGTGTATGTCAAAGTGTTCATGTCTTGTCTTCCTACACTATGTCCACTTACTTGAGATTAACTTTACAACCTAAATTACTTAGTGACCTTAATTTATTAAATTTTAGTTTCTTCTTACTTTTTTTTCCAAGTGCTTGGTCGAATGGCCCTTGAGATCTTCCATGGCTACTTAACTTATTTTTCTTGAATCTATGTGTATATCCTTAATGTTAAAATTTATAGATAATTTTTAATTTTACATCTTTATGAATTTTAAGTCTTTTCTTCCTCATAAATGAAGCCTTGGCCGAATTGTTCCCAAGCTGGAATTTTTAACAACCTTTCTCCATCTTAGCTTTGTCGCAACCGTAATTCCGACGAGACGACGAACTCGCTAAAATTTTAAAATGAGTTTTTTGTGATTATGTGGAGTCGCCACCAAATTTTTGTTTAAGGGAAAAAGATTTGGAAAAACCCTGGATGAGATTTAGATTCGGGAGTCGGTTACGAGTGGGGAAGGTGTTAGGCACCCCACTCGCCTGTTCCGAAGAACAGTACCCTTAAATTGAGTGTGTGATTATTTGAAAATAGTTTGATCCCTTTTATTAGAGTGAAAATAAATACTTGATGGAGGTCAGCCTGACAGGACTTGATCCTGCTCCTACGTATTCCCTGGTGCAATGGGAAACTCAAGGCTTACGTAGTTCTGGTTATGTTTTGAAAGCTTGACTTTCGAAAGTGTTTGAAAGAGTGTTTGAAATGTGCTCGAAGGCTTGACCTTCGAAGTTACTTGAAAGTAAAAAATAGCTGACTGCTTTTTGAAAACTATTTTCTAGAGGCCGATCCTCATCCACATATGCACAGGGCCCAAGACAACTACGCACAAAGATTGGGACCCACACGACCCTAAACAACGAACAACAAGAAGCTACCGCTCAGGCTTAGAGCTCGTCGCGGTGAGATTAAGAATCGCAAAAACAAGATTTTTTATTTTAAAAATCGTGGAATGAGAATGAGCAAGGTTTTTATTTTGTAAAAAGGAAAGGCAACCTTAATCCACATATGCACAAGGCCCAAGACAACTACGGCGCACTTGGATCCATATGAATCTTTTCTAAACAACGAACAGCAGGTAAAAGCTATCTTCTCAGGTTAGAGCTCGTCGCGTGAGATTAAGAATCATAAAACAAGATTCTTATTTTGAATAACGATGAATGAAAAAGACAAGACACAAATAATTATTAGAAATTTAGGAGGGAATTTATTGATTAAGGCATTTTATGAAAATACTTGATAATCTTGAATTCATGAATTATTTAGGAATTTTGAAGAATTTTTTCTTTTTTAAATTCTCGAATTTTTCATTAATTTCTAGAAATTTTGAATTTTTTATTAATTTCTGGAATTTTTGAATTTTTTTATTAATTTTCTCGTAATATTTGAATTTTTTATTAATTTTCTCAGAATATTTGAATTTTTATTAATATTTTGTAATATTTGAATTTTTTATTAATTTTCTCAGAATATTTTAATTTTTTATTAATTTTCTGTAATATTTGAATTTTTTATTAATTTTCAGAATATTTGAATTTTTTATTAATTTTCTGTAATATTTGAATTTTTTATTAATTTTCGGATTTTTATTTAATTTCTAAAAATTTTGTTTAATTTCTATTAATTTCTGGCACTTTTGAATTTTTTATTATTTTCTGAATTTTTATTTAATTTCTGGAAATTTTGAATTTTTATTATTTTCTGGAATTTTTGAATTTTTTATTAATTTTCTGGAAATTTTGTTTAATTTCTATTAATTTCTCGAACTTTTGAATTTTTTATTATTTTCTGAATTTTTTATTTAATTTCTTGAATTTTTTAAATTTTATTAATTTTCTCAATTTTTATTTAATTTCTTGAATTTTTTATTAATTTTTTGGAATTTTTGAAATTTTCTTGAATTTTATTAATCTTCTGAATTTTTATAAATTTTCTGAATTTTTATTAATCTTCTGAATTTTTATAAATTTTATTAATTTCTTGGGGACAGAATAAGTATTTTTTGGAAACTAGATAATTTGGGTAGTTTGTATGAATGGGGACAAAATGGGTATTTTCTTGTTTTGGGGAATACAACCCCTAGCATTTGCAAACGGGCGAGCTAACCATCTCGGCTCGCCATGCACTCGTGATTATAGCTTTTAAACTGGAAGTTAAAGAAACTCTACTTGACGTGCGTGGGGTTGCATGGTATTCGCACCCTTTAAGGGCACAACATGAATTCGGGTCAACCATCCTATAGCTGTCGTAATAATCCTTGTTTTCAATTGGGACCGCCAAGTCCTTTAAGGAGCGAAATGGGTGGCATTGGTGGCTAGATCGAATCGTGCATGGCCATTCATGCCCATCGCCACCAGGGTGAAATGAATCACCTCGGCCGACCGCTTTCCCTCTACACCTGGTCATGCCGAGAACCATATTCCAGTCAGAAGCAACCTCGACATTGCCTCAAACTCACTATAGGGTTGTTCGAACATATGTAATGCCCTTAAGTATGAATATGACGCATGGAGGCTTGAATATTGAAAATCACGTACCGCACTTACTGGCTTCTTTATCACCAACAATGTAATGCGGGTATTCGTATACCTCATATAATTTCCTTCACAAAGTAAGCAACCCCCCTGGAGTTATGACTTTAGCTTCGAAAGGTGCATCTTATTGGCCGAAGAACCTCCTAGTTTGGAAGATGATGTCTTCAACGCGTGGATACCCTTGCCTCGGCATGAATTCTATTCCACACAACAAATCGTTCGTGATCTTCCAGGCGCCAAGATTCTCACTACATTAGGCTATTAGGCTATTTTTAAAATTGTTTCACAGATCCTAGATCTCAATAATTGTCTGGACCATTTACAAACACGTAAAGATCATCCTAATTTCAAGAATCGTCATGACTCATGTGGTAGTACCAGATCTTGGACTCTAATTCTATGTGGAAGCCTATGCACGTACGAACATATGCAGGAGTCTTACCCTAGTTCTAAATTCCTAATACCTTTAGACGTGAATCGAAAAGATTCAAGATCATACCTGGACGATGCGCTGCTGAACTTTCTTGCAAGTCCTGCTCAAGATGAAGGAGCAGCCGACCTCTCCGCTCAACGCCGTGAAGGGAGCTTTTTCCCTGGCCTTTTGCCGGTATCCAAGCTTTTGGAGCTGTGAGAAAGAGAACTTCCACCGAGAACCTCTCACTCCCAGAAAAGAAAAGGAACCCCCCAAACTGGCATGGGAATTTCTTTTTATAGGCTAATTCAAAAAGTTTGGCAGGTCCCTTATGCCTCTTGTTATTTTTTGGTTTTCATTATACTTAATTTTTTATTTTGCTTCTTTTTCATTTTCTGATTTTGATTTTTTATTATCAAGTAATTTTTTGTTTTACTTTCTTTTTATTATTGTATCTTTATTTTCATATTTTTGTTTTCTTTTATTTTTGACTTTATTTTCTTTTTTTCGTATAAAAAAATTATTAAATTTTCAGATTATAGATTTTTTTATTAATTTTAATTCTGATTTTATTTTTTTAATATTTGAATCTTCTTATTTTTCAGATTTTTATCTTTTTATTTTATATATTTTTTTTATTTTAATTTTTCCAAATTTTATTTTTTCCCAAAAACTTTTCTTTTTCTGATTTTCCCTATTTATCATATACTTTTATTGTTTGTCTATTTCTTTGTTTATTCTGTTTTCTGCTTTCTGTTTTTTATTTTTCTAAGAATTTGATTTTTGTTTTAATCTAATATTTTTCAGATTTTAATTTTCTTTTATTTTAAAATTTTTATTTACCTTTTCTGATTTTCTCTTTTTTTTTTATTTTCGTTTTGTTTGTTTATTTATTATTTAAGTTAGTGTGGGTTTCTTGATTAATTAATTTTAAAACGTGGCCTCGGACATAATTGAGTGTTTATTAGTCATTTCTTTACTCATTTTCTTATCAGATAATATGAGAAGTATTCTCTGTATTATCATGGTAAGAAATGGGTAAAGACGTAAACAGATTATGTTCGAGGCAAACGCCGTGATAACCTCAGAATTACTATACTCTCGAGATTACAGAGTTCATGTGTGGAAATGAAGCGAGTCATATGAGGTTTGACTTCGTGTGTTGTGATGCTGAAATTATAAGAGACTAAAGTATGGGTGCCTGACAGCATCGACCTGCACGCAGTAAACTAAACTAGATGGATGGCTTGACAACATAGGCCAGAAAGCAGTAAATCTAAACTAGATGGTGGCCTGACAACATAGGCCTGAAAGAAGTAAATCTAAACTAGATGGCGGCCTGACAACATAGGCCTGAAAGCAGTAAATCTAAACTACATGGCGGCCTGACAACATAGGCCTGAAAGCAAAGATGAAAAGATGCAATGCTATGGCCTGACAACATAGGCCTGAAAGCAAAAATATCTAAACTAGATGGCGGCCTGACAACATAGGCCTGAAAGAAATATATCTAAACTACATGGTGGCCTGACAACATAGGGCTGAAAGCAGTAAATCTAAACTAGATGACGGCCTGACAACATAGGCCTGAAAGCAGTAAATCTAAACGAGATGGCGACCTGACAACATAGGCCTGAAAGCAGTAAATCTAAACTAGATGGCGGCCTGACAACATAGGCCTGAAAGTGATAAATCTAAACTACATGGCGGCCTGACAACATAGGCCTCAAAGCAATAAATCTAAACTAGATGGCAGCCTGACAACATAGGTCTGAAAGCGATAAATCTAAACTATATGGCGGCCTGACAACATAGGCCTGAAAGCAATAAATCTAAACTAGATGGTGGCCTGACAACATAGGCCAGTGAGCAGAAATGAAAAGATGCAATGCTATGGCCTGACAACATAGGCCAGTGAGCAAAAATGAAAAGATGCAATGCTATGGCCTGACAACATAGGCTAGTGAGCATAAATGAAAAGATGCACTGCTATGGCCTGACAACATATGCCAGTGAGCAGAAATGAAAAGATGCAATGCTATGGCCTGACAACATAGGCCAGTGAGCAGAAATGAAAAGATGCAATGTTGTGGCCTGACAACATAGGCCAGTGAGCAAAAATGAAAAAATGCAATGCTATGGCCTGACAACATAGGCCAGCCGAAGCAAAAATGTAACTTCGATGGTGGCCAACATAGCTGCGTAAAACTAAACTTGAGGAGAATCTCGTTGTTGACGAGAAGGAATGCAGAGGGGGTCCCGCTGTTACCGGGAAGAATGCAAATGAAATCCTGCTATTGTCAGGATGAAAGCAAACCTGCTTAACATGTGAACGGAATTTAAACATGCTCAAGTCCCGTTTGCTGACAAGTGAGAATGCAAAATGCAGGTCCCGCCGTTGCCGGGAAGATGCAAATGATGAAATCCTGCTGTTTCCAGGATAAATGCAAACATGTGGACGGAATTTAAACATGCTTGAAGTCCTGTTGTTGATAGGAGAATGCAAATGGGGTCCCGCTGTTGCCGGGAAGATGCAAATGATGAAATCCTGCTGTTGCCAGGATAAATGCAAACCTGCTTGACAGGTGGGCAAAAAATTAAACATGCTTAAAGTCCTGTTGTTGACAGGAGACTGCAAGCCTGCTAGACAGGCAAAGGAAAATGAAAAAGACCTGTTAAGATAGAAAAAATGTGAAAGTCCCGTTGCCGACAGACTTGAGGCAAGACGCCCGCAAGACAGCAAAGGGAGAAGTGAAAAGAACCTCCGAAGACAGCAAAATGAATGACAATGATTAAACTCGGAGCTCCTATCAAGGACAGAAATGCAAGCCTGCTAGACAGGTGAAAAAGAGAAAGGTGAAAACCTGTTAGGATAGGCGAAAGAAAGTGAGCCATGTCTTGTAGGACAGTTAAAACAAGACACCTGTTGACAGGATGGGAGGCAAGATGCCGTTAAGATAAGCAAAGGGAAGAAAAGAACCTTGAAGACAAAGTCTGAATGACAATGACTAACCGGTGAGCCTCCCAAGGATGTGACAGAAAATGTAAGTCTCGGGGAGATAGGCGAAAGAGAAAGGTGAAACCATAGGACAAAAAGTAAAGGAAAGTGAGCCATGTCTTGTTAAGACAAAGTTAGCTGTAATGGCCCCGTTGATGACAGGGTGGAACAAGGCACCTGTTAAGACAGGTATAACAGAATGAAGAAAAACCTGTTAAGATAGGTATACCAGAAGAATCTTGTTGTTGACAAGAAAGAGATGAATTTGTTAAGACAGACAGGAATTGACGACACATACCCGTTGAGACTGTCGTGTGAAAAAACAAGATGAAGATTGGTCCGTTACGACAGTAAAGGAAAATGACCTAATGTGCCCTAGAGTGCACAAAGAAGGTGGAATGCGGGCTTTTGTCACCTGCTTTGACGATTTATTTTTGAATTTTGTTTTTTTCTTGCATTAAAACAAGTAGCTTGTTCAGCCTTGAACTCGAAGGTTCTTAAGCATTTGATAATTATTTTCTTGAAGAGACTTGGGCCACCACTTTCGCCCCAGCTTTAGAAGATTCCGATGTCTTGATTTGAAGGAGTTTTCAGGCGTGCATTCACCCCAGTTTGGTTCTTGAAATTAAATGTTTCCTGGGCAAATATTTGCCCCAGTTTGGACTCGATCCAGGATTTAAGGATGTCCTCAAATTGACTTTTTGTGGGCAAGCGTTTGCCCCAGTTTGATTTTTTGACGTTGAGGAATTGAGGATTGCCTCAACCTTGAATTTTCTGGGCAAGTGTTTGCCCCAATTTTGGAATTTTCTAGAATTGAGGATCGCCTCAACTTGAACTTTCTAGGCAAATGCTTGCCCAGTTTTGTTCTCGATTCAGAATTTGAAGATGACCTCAAATTAAAATTTTTGTGGGCAGGCGTTTGCCCCAGTTTGGACTTGATCCTTGATTTCAAACTATATTTTTGTGTGGGCAAGCATTTGCCCCAGTTTGAGTTGATTTAGAATTTGAGGATGACCTCAAATTGCCCTTTTTTATGGGCAAGCATTTGCCCCAGTTTGGACTTGATCCATGATCTCAAACTGTATTTTTGTGTGGGCAAGCATTTGCCACAATTTCGTATTGAAAAAGTAGGCCATAGCAATTCTTGAATAAAGATGCTTATGTGCTGTTTGAGTAAGTGAAAAGAATGCAGTATTTGTGATGCTTGCAATAATGATGTGGGGTTCTTATTTTGATGCTTGAAATAAATGTAAAAATGATGCGGGATTCTTATTTTGATGCTTGAAATCTTTATTTGACGAAACAGATGCTATTGGATGCAAACCTTGAAATGGTGTAAATTTTTTGTTTCACTTGATTTTTGATTTTTTGACACATTTTTCTCGACAACCCCATAGTTGGTGTGAAAGGGATCAAGAATCAGGGCGAGCTGGATTAACTCATTTTCTTGGCTTATTGGTCAATTTTGGAATTTTCTTTCCAGGATCTTTGCTACCCAACGGTGGTCAGCTTTATAAGACACATTTCTTCTTTGATGGCATCATGGCTGGTAGGAAGATGAATCTTTGGGACACAATCCTGTCGTGTTGCAACGGTCGAGGATTCATCCGACTTGTCATGACTTTTCAAAATTAATCCTTTTCACTTTTACATTTCTCACATCTCTTTTGGCATGTGCGCTATTGAGGTGTGCAAAGTGATTCTGGATGGTTAATGAAAAAATAGAGAAGGCTTGAAAGGGAAAGATGACAACAGATGTGGGTTCATTGCCCAAATGGCACCTTTTGATAAAAAATGCCAGTGCTGCTTTTCATAATCTTGATTGTCGAATTAATCGAACTTGGGCAAAATTTTGCCCCAGTTTTAGGAAGATATGAGGTGCAGAAATGTTGTTGTCTTGGGATTCCTAGATTGACCTTAATTTTGAAAGGGGAGGGATCGATATAATGGACACTCAAATTAGTTGGGCTCGACTCTCTAATGTCCCCAACGGAGTCGCCATCTGTCGCAACCGTAATTCCGACGAGACGACGAACTCGCTAAAATTTTAAAAATGATTTGTTTTGATCAATGTGGAGTCGCCACCAAATTTTTATTTAAGGGAAAAGATTTGGAAAAAACCCTGACTCGAGGTAAAGATTTAGGTTCGGGAGTCGGTTACAAGTAGGGAAGGTGTTAGGCACCCTACTCGTCCGTTCCGAAGAACGGTACCCTTAAACTGAGTGTGTGATTTTGAAAATTGTTTGGATCCCTTTAATGTGAAAAATAATTTGATGGAGGTTAGCCTGACAGGACTTGATCCTGCTCCTACGTATTCCCCGGTGCAATAGGAAACTCAAGGCTTACGTAGTTCTAGTTTGTTTTGAAGGCTTGACCTTCTAAAGTGCTTGAAAAAGAGTATTTGAAGACTTTGTTTTTTGAAAGGATCTTTAGTCCACTCATGCACAAGACCCGAGGCGGCTACGGCGGCACGGGCCTGTCTGACACTAAACGTTGGACAAGAAATGAACCGCTTGATCCCCATTTAGAGCCCATTCTATGAGACCAAGATCCTAAAATATCTAGGATAGATTTTTAAAATTTTGAAAAGAAATGATTTGCAAATGATATTGATTCTTGAGTAAGAAGAAAACTTGAGTTTGATAAAAGAGTTTCATTTTTGAGTTTTGAGGTAATTGGAGTTGAAATGGAATTTTGGTGCAATTTTGTAATTACTAGAAATTTTGGGGTTTTATGAATTATTTAGCAATTACGAAATTTTTATGAATTTATTTGAAAATCTTATGAGTTTATTTAGGAATTTTAGAATTTTTATGATTTATTTAGGAACTTTTAGAATTTTTGTGAATCTTCTAGTTTTTTGGAATTTTTTGAATTTTTTTATTAATTTCTTAATTTCTGGAATTTTTTATTAATTTTTGAATTTCTGAAATTTTTTATTAATTTTTGAATTTTTTTTGAATTTTTGAATTTCTGGAATTTTTTATTAATTTTTGAATTTCTGGAATTTTTTCTGAATTTCTGAATTTCTGGAATTTTTAGAATTTTATGTATTTTGATTAATTTTTAAGTATTTTTGTAAAAAGGAATTTAGAGAGAAGAATTTTGAATTTTGTTTGTAATTTTGCCAAATGTGGGGGCAGTTTTGCAATTTTGGAGGTTTTGAGGGCCATTCTACAATTTAGAGAATTGGAAGGGTAGAATTGGGATTTAAGGAAAAGTTAGGGGATAATTGGTAATTTGTGCTTTGGGGGTAGAATGGGTATTTTTGGAATTTTCTATGGGCAGGGTGGTCATTTTCGTGGCGGGGGTCATGGCATGTGACTTGCACATGATGTGTGGGAATTAGCAATAAAATGGCAAAGTGCGAGATGCGGATTCAACACCGAGACGCTAAGTGCATGGGCAGCGCTTGACCACTAGGCTGGCTTCCCATTTGATCATTATTCAATATAATCTTAATTTGAAGAGAAGGGTAGACAACCTACTTGTTATATAAATATATGGAAAACCAAGCTCCAGGGATCAAACGTGGGATTCTGTGGGTCCTTACATTCACGTGAACTCCTTTAGATCTTCATAATGGAGAGCCTTGGTGTCCTCAATATCGCATTTAGTTTTGTGAGTGTCAATGGTCTCCTGAAACAAAGCCTGCGATTAAACGGATTTTTGCCATCCTCTAGTCCCTGATTAGTATACCCATGTATTTACATGTTCATCGGCTGCCCAGGTTTTTCTTCGTCCAATAACTACACCTCCCTATGGTATTCGGGAGGTTGCCCCTCAAGGACCGCTTATACCCCGCTATGGAGTTGATCATCTCGCCCAACGGCCTTGTTTATCTTGGTCATGCATATTCGGTCGAAGCTAGTCGGATGGACGCACCCGATCTGATCATGATCCTTGATGACGAGGTTTTCACTGTTATTGATGATACGAGCACCCAGCCATCCAGATGAACCGATTTTCCTTTAACCTTGACGTCTATCCATATAGCACTGGTTGTGGGGAGTACATTTCTTCTCTGTCAAGGCTAATAGTTAACTCATTGATGCGGATTGCGTTGTTTTTTTTTTTTTTTTTACAAGAACTGAGCATCGTTGCATTTATTGACCCTCGTGCCCTTTTTTAATCGGAGGGAAATGCGAGCTATTCTCGAATGGTCAAGCTATGTTCGATGGTTCACTAAGGTTCAAGAGAGTGGGCAATGTTGCAAACCAACTCAGTGTATCATTATGGAGTCTAACGACCTCCCAGCAACAACATAATCAAAACTCGAATAAAGAGTCATCGATATATGCATTAATAGGGCTGGAATTCAAGTTGCAATTCAAGATTTATTAGCTACCGTATCAAACCTCATCTAGGATGGAGATCATTTTCTTTATTCAAGACATGGCGAGAATTGAACCTGAATATCTAATGGATCCACGCTTACTCATCCCCAAAGATTATATCTAAAATCTAGTTTCTTGCTAACCCATAGAGATTGACTAACATCTAAACCAATCAACGTAAAGTTTTTCCTTTAATTTGGTACAAAAATCCGAACTGACCTGTACAAGATTGACGAAGGTGAGAGTCCGAGTGATCTTGTACATCAATGGAGCTTCCTTTCTCCTTTCTACTTTGACCGAAGCCTCCAAGAAGCCCAATACAACCCCTCTTTTTCTCTAGTGCAAGAACCTCTCCTCCTGAAGAAGTATTCAGGGGACTCCAAAGAATGAATCACTCTCCACCAGAGAATCCCCCTATTCTTTTTTTTTTATATTCCCTTAATTCGATCGTGGTTTCGATCGTAGTTACTAACCCCTTACCACATTTCTTGGCACCCTTTTATAAGCCTCTGAAGACCACCCCCTTTGCCTTTTTGCCTTTTTTCGTTCTCCTTTTCTTTTTCGATTTTAAAATGTTTTCCAAATTAATCGATTTTTCTGATTTTCTTCAGTTTTGCTTTTTAATAAACTTTTTGTTTTCATCTTTCTTGATTTATGTTTTATTTTGGAATTTTTAATTTTTGATTTTTGTTTTAGTTAGTTTTTTTTATTATATTTTCATTTTTTATTCTATTTTATGTCTTTCAATACATTTGGTTTTTATTTCCTAGTTTGTTTTCTAAAAAAGAATTTATTTTATTTTTTGTTTTTGTTTCTCCGTTTGTCTGTTTTCTGTTTTCTGTTTGTTTGTTTGTCTGTTTTCTATTTATCTGTTTTTGTTTAATTGGGATTTATTCACTAATAGACCTAAATTGGACCTCGGACGTAATTGAGTGTTTACAATTCTGGATGGTTAATGAAAAAATAGAGAAGGCTTGAAAGGGAAAGATGACAACAGATGTGGGTTCATTGCCCAAATGGCACCTTTTGATAAAAAATGCCAGTGCTGCTTTTCATAATCTTGATTGTCGAATTAATCGAACTTGGGCAAAATTTTGCCCCAGTTTTAGGAAGATATGAGGTGCAGAAATGTTGTTGTCTTGGGATTCCTAGATTGACCTTAATTTTTGCCTGTGTTGTTCTTTTGAGTTTCAACCCAAGGCGGTCTTTTTTTTTTTGCCCGACTTTTCCTAGGTCGCCCTTACGGGTTTTCAACCTAGCGGGCTTTTGTTCGATCGTGCCCTAACTTTTTCCTAGGTCGTGTTTGAGGGTTGTCGACCGAGCGGGCTTCTATTCGATTGTGCCCTAACTTTTGCCTAGGTCATTAGGTTTGTTGATTGACCTAGCGGGCTCTCGTTTGATTATGCCCTAACTTTTGCCTAGGTCATTAGGTTTGTTGACCTAGCGGGCTCTTGTTTGTGTGTCCTAACTTTTGCCTAGGCCATTAGGTTTGTTGACCTAGCGGGCTCTTGTACGATCCTGATTTTGCCTGAATTGTTTTTGGAACCCAGCAAGACCTTTTCTGATCATGTTTTTGTTGATTTATTCATTTTGACCCTGCTTCTGCCTGGACTCTTTTATTTTAAATCCAGCGGGTTTTTCTTCTTCTTGAATTTTGAATTTTGACCCTCATTTTTCCTGGACCATTTTGATTTAATCCAGCGGGCTTTCTTCTTTTTCTTGAATTTTATGTAGTCAGATATTGACCTTACCGAAATCATTTTGGGCTTCCAATTCAGCGGATCTTATTTTGCATCCCTAAATTTTGCCTGGACTTAGACTTGATTCCAGCGGGATGTTTTATTTGACAAGACACTTTGAATAGGGATCTAGAATCCCTGGTTGTTATTCTGCTTCCTCATTGGGCTTTTTTCTTTGAGCTTGATTAATCCGACGTTCAAGATTACTCATTACAGCACTAGCATCCTCACCAATTGGTATTTTATTGTTTGGATATAGGAATAAGAAGTGGGTTGAAGAGATAAAAAGAATGGTAAGTTTTTAGAAGTAAAGCCAAAATGTAAAGCACGTGCTCAAGTGATATGAAAAATGTAATTTTGTATTTATTCATTGCTGTTTATTTACAAAAGATTAACTTTGAAAAGTACGAAAATTTCTGGATGAATATCCTCCATTTGTACAAGGCGCTCGTTTGTCCGCTCCATCTCTTTACCCGTCGATTGAGCTCGTGATTGGGCAATGGATTGTTTTACAGTATTAGAGCAAGCCTCCCAAAATCCAGCCATTTTGCATCAATCAGGCTTTGTACCTTTCGCTTCAACGCTAGGCAATCCTCAGTAGAATGACCAATAAATCCTGCATGGTAATCGCATCTGGCGTTAGCATCATACCATTTAGGATATGGTGGCTCTTGAGGTTTCAAAGGATAAGGCGCAACCAACGAGTTTTGGATCAGCCGAGGTAGGAGCTCAGTGTAGGAGATTGGGATAGGATCGAATTGGACAGGTTTCTTCTCCTTTTTCTAGCTTTGATTAGGATTCTGGCTTATGGCTTGTGTTTGGGCCGTGTATGGTGTTGGGGGCCGGACTTGTGTCGCGTAATTGTAAGTAGGAGGGTATGGTGTTTGGTAGGTGGTAGCGATGTAGGGATATGGTGTGTAAGGTGTGTATGGTGTATACGGTGGTGGTCGGAAGCCAGTTGGACCATACTGTACCATTTTGAGAATGTATTGGCCGTGATTAGAAGCCACATTGCAGGTCTCTCCTGTCTTTTTCTTCCCAGACCAATTGGAAGCATTGACTGTCCCCGTGGGCTTTTGTGCGATCTTTCCCCGGCGCATGCCACCTTCGATCCTTTCTCCAATGATGACGACATCAGAGAAGCTAGAAGTTATACTGCCGACCATCTTGTCATAGAAAGGATCTTGGAGTGTGTCCACGAACATGCTGACCAATTCCCTTTCGGATAAGGGAGGTTGTACTTGAGCGGCCAACTCTCGCCAGCGTTGGGCATACTGCTTGTTTTGTTTGATTCCTATGAACCATATCTTTCCATTTATTGCTATTAATTTTTCAGATCCACCAAAAAAATATTTTCAAAAAATCTGAGATTTGAATTCAAATTTTGGTGCCAAAATGACTTGTGTTCTTGAGCTTCATCTTTGTGTTGGTTTTTCGTTTTTATTTTTGATTGGTCAAATGATCTCTGATGTCGGTGAGTTTTGTTGCATTCTTTTTTTATTTCTATCTAGTTTCTGCAATGATATTATTTGTCTAAGATATATCTTAAATGAAATTTCTATCGCTATATTATTGAAGCATGTATGTCATGGTGTGCAAATAAACGTAGCTTGGTTGATTTATGCATAACCTGCTCATTTCAAGTCTGATTTATTTCAAACTTGTTTTGTTTGATTTCTATGATCCATATCTTTCAATTTATTGCTATTTTTTTCAGATCCACAAAAAAATATTTTGAAAAATTCTGAGATTTTAATTTAAATTTTGCGCCAAAATAACTTTTGTTCTTGAGCTTCATCTTCATCTTCGTTTTTCGTTTTCATTTTTCATCAGTCAAATGATCTCCGATTTCGGTCATTTTTGTTGCATTCTCTTTTTCTTTCTATCTAGTTTCTGGAATGATATTGTTTGTCTAATATATATCTTAAATGATATTTCTATCGCCAGCTTACTGAAGCATGTTTGTCTTGGTGTACAAATGAACCTAGCTTGTTTGATTTGTGCATAACTTGCTCATTTTTGGTCTGATTTTGGTCAAACTTATTTTGTTCGGTTCCTATGATCCATATATTTCAATTTATAGGTATTAATTTGTCATATCTACCAAAAATGTTTTCAAAAACTCTGATATTTGAATTCAAATTTTGGCGTACAAATAACTTGTGTTCTTAAGCTTCATCTTCATCTTTGTTTTTCGTTTTCATTTTTGATCGGTCAAATGATCTCTGACTTTGGTGATTTTTTTGCATTCTCATTTTATTGCTCTCTAGTTTCAGGAACGATATTATTTATCTAATATATATCTTAAATAAAATTTCTATCGCCAGATTACTAAAGCATGTATGTCTTGGTGTTCAATTGAACCTAGCTTGGTTGATTTATGCATAACCTGCTCATTTTAGGTCTGATTTATGTCAAACTTGTTTTGTTTGCTTCCTATGATCCATATCATACAATTTATTGCTATTAATTTTTCTGATCGACCACAAAATATTTTCAAAATTTCTGAGATTTGAATTCAAATTTTGGAGCCAAAGTCACTTGTGTTCTTGAGCTTCATCTTCGTCTTCGTTTTTCGTTTTCATTTTTGATTGGTCAAATGATCTCCGATTTCGGTGATTTTTGTTGCATTCTCTTTTTATTTCTATCTGAGTTCTGGAATGATTTTATTTGTCTAATATATATCTTAAATGAAATTTCTATCGCCAGATTACAGAAACATATATGTCTTGGTGTGCAAATGAACCTAGCTTGGTTGATTTATGCATACCCTGCTCATTTCAGGTCTGATTTTTGTCAAACTTGTCTTGTTTGATTCCTATGATCCATATCTTTGAAATTATCGCTATTAATTATTCAGATCTACCAAAAAATATTTTCAAAAATTCTGAGATTTGAATTCAAATTTTGGGGCCAAAATCACTTGTGTTCTTGAGCTTTATCTTCGTCTTCGTTTTTCGTTTTTAGTTTTGATCGGTCAAATGATCTCCGATTTCGGTGATTTTTGTTGCATTGTCTTTTTATTTCTATCTAATTTCGGGAAGGATACTTTTTGTCTAAAATATATCTGAAATATAAGTTCTATCGCCAGATTACTGAAGCATGTTTGTCTTGGTGTGCAAATGAACCTAGCTCTGTTGATATATGCATAACCTCCTCTTTTCTGGTCTGATTTTTGTCAAACTTATTTTGTTTGATTCCTATGATCCATTTATCTCGATTTATAGGTATTAATTTTTTAAAATCCACCAGAAAATATTTTCCAAAATTCTGAGATTTGAATTCAAATTTTGGCGCCAAAATCACTTGTGTTCTTGAGCTTCATCTTCGTCATGGTTTTTCGTTTTCATTTTTGATCGGTCAAATGATCTCCGATGTCAGTGATTTTTTTTGCATTCTCTTTTTATTTCAATCTATTTTCTGGAATGATATTTTTTGTCTAATATATATCTTAAATGAAATTTCTATCGCCAGATTGCTGAAGCATGTATGTCTTGGTGTGCAAATGAACCTAGCTTGGTTGATTTATGCATACCCTGCTCATTTCAGGTCTGATTATTGTCAAACCTTTTTTGTTTGATTTCTATGATCCATATCTTTCAGTTTATTGTGTATAATTATTCATATCCACCAAAAAATAATTTCAAAAATTCTGAGATTTGAATTCAAGTTCTGGCGCCAAAATCACTTTTGTTCTTGAGCTTCATCTTCGTTTTTATTTTTTATCGGTCAAATAATCTCCGATGTCGGTGATTTTTGTTGCATTCTCTTTTAATTTCTATCAAGTTTCTGGAATAATATTATTTTTCTAAGATATATCTTAAATGAATCTTCTATCGCCAGATTACTGAAGCATGTATGTCTTGGTGTGCAAATGAACCTAGCTTGGTTGATTTATGCATAACCTGCTCATTTAGGTTCGATTTATTTCAAACTTGTTTTGTTTGATTCCTATGATCCATATCTTTCAATTTATTGCTATTTATTTTCAGATCCACCAAAAAATATTTTGAAAAATTCTGAGATTTGAATTCAAGTTTTTGAGCCAAAATCAATTGTGTTCTTGAGCTTCATCTTCGTCTTGGTTTTTCGTTTTCATTTTTGATCGGTCAAATGATCTCCGATTTCGGTGATTTTTGTTGCATTCTATTTTTATTTCTATCTAGTTTCTGGAATGATTTTATTTGTCTAATATATATCTTAAATGAAACTTCTAACGCCAGATTATAGAAGCATATATGTCTTGGTGTGCAAATGAACCTAGCTTGGTTGATTTATGCATAACTTTACTCATTTTCGTCGATTTTTGTCAAACTTGTCTTGTTTGATTCCCACGATCCATTTATTTCAATTTATAGTTGTTCATTTTTAAGATCCCCCACAAAATATTTTTAAAAATTCTGAGATTTGAATTCAAATTTTGGCGGCAAAATCACTTGTGTTCTTGAGCTTCATCTTCGTTTTGGTTTTTCGTTTTCATTTTTGATCGGTCAAATGATCTCCGATGTCGGTGATTTTTGTTGCATTCTCTTTTTATATCTATCTAGTTTCTGGAATGATATTATTTGTCTAAGATATATCTTAAATGAAATTTCTATCCCCAGATTACTGAAGCATGTATGTCTTGGTGTTCAAATGAACCTAGCTTGGTTGATTTATGCATAACCTGCTCATTTCAGGTCAAATTTATGTCAAACTTGTTTTGTTTGATTCGTATGATCCATATCTTTCAATTGATTGCTATTAAGTTTTCAGATACATCAAAAAATATTTTCAAAAATTCTGATATTTAAATTCAAATTTTGGCGCCAAAATCACTTGTGTTCTTGAGCTTCATCTTCGTCTTCGTTTTCATTTTTGATCGGTTAAATGATTTTCGATGTCGGTGATTTTTGTTGCATTCTCTTTTTATTTCTATCTAGTTTCTGGAATGATATTGTTTGTCTAAGATATATCTTAAATGAAATTTCTATCGCCAGATTACTGAAGCATGTATGTCTTGGTGTGCAAATGAACCTAGCTTGGTTGATTTATGCATACCCTGCTCATTTCAGGTCAGATTTGTGTCAAACTTGTTTTGTTTGATTTCTATGATCTATATATTTGAATTTATTGCTATTATTTTTCATATCCACAACAATATATTTTGAAAAATTCTGAGATTTGAATTCAAATATTTAATAAAAATAACTTGTGTTCTTGAGCTTAATCTTTGTCTTCGTTTTTCGTTTTCATTTTTGATCCGTAAATGATCTCCGATTTCGGTGATTTTTGTTGCATTCTCTTGTTATTTCTATCTAGTTGCTGGAATGATATTGTTTGTCAAATATATATCTGAAATGAAATTTCTATCGCCAGATTACCGAAGCATGTATGTCTTGGTGTGCAAATGAACCTAGCTTGGTTGATTTATGCATACCCTGCTCATTTCAGGTCTGATTTTGTCAAACTTGTTTTGTTTGATGCCTATGATCCATATCCTTCAATTTATTGTGATTAATTATTCTTATCCACCAAAAAATAATTTCAAAAATTCTGAGATTTGAATTCAAATTCTGGCGCCAAAATCACTTGTGTTCTTGAGCTTCATCTTCGTCCGTGTTTTTCGTTTTCATTTTTGATTGGTCAAATGATTTTCGATGTCGGTGATTTTTGTTGCGTTCTCTTTTTATTTCTATCTACTTTCTGGAATGATATTGTTTGTCAAAGATATATCTTAAATGAAATTTCTATCGCCAGATTACTGAAGCGTGTATGTCTTGGTGTGCAAATGAACCTAGCTTGGTTGATTTATGCATACCCTGCTCATTTCAGGTCTGATTTGTGTCAAACTTGTTTTGTCTGATTCCTATGATCCATATCCTTCAATATATTGCGATTAATTATTCTTATCCACCAAAAAATAATTTCAAAAATTCTGAGATTTGAATTCAAATTCTGGCGCCAAAATCACTTGTGTTCTTGAGCTTTATCTTCGCCTTGGTTTTTCGTTTTCATTTTTGATTGGTCAAATGATTTTCGATGGCGGTGATTTTTGCTGCATTCACTTTTTATTTTTATCTGGTTTCTGGAATGATATTATTTGTCTAAGATATATCTTAAATGCAATTTCTATCGCCAGATTACTGAAGCATGTATGTCTTGGTGTGCAAATGAACCTAGCTTGGTTGATTTATGCATAACCTGCTCATTTCAGGTCTGATTTATTTCAAACTTATTTTATTTGATTTCTATGATCCATATCTTTCAATTTATTTCTATTTTTTTAGATCCACATAAAAATATTTTGAAAATTTCTGAGATTATAATTCAAATTTTTGCGCCAAAATAACTTTTGTTCTTGAGCTTCATCTTCATCTTCGTTTTTCGTTTTCATTTTTCATCAGTCAAATGATCTCCGATTTCGGTCATTTTTGTTGCATTCTCTTTTTATTTCTATCTAGTTTCTGGAATGATATTGTTTGTCTAATATATATCTTAAATGAAATTTCTATCGCCAGATTACTGATGCATGTTTGTCTTGGTGTGGAAATGAACCTAGCTTGGTTGATTTATGCATACCCTGCTCATTTATGGTCTGATTTGTGTCAAACTTGTTTTGTTTGATCCCTATGATCCATATCCTTCAATTTATTGCAATTAATTATTCTTATCCACCAAAAAATAATTTCAAAAATTCCGAGATTTGAATTCAAATTCTGGCGCCAAAATCACTTGTGTTCTTGAGCTTCATCTTCGCCTTGGTTTTTCGTTTTCATTTTTGATGGGTCAAATGATCTTCGATTTTGGTGATTTTTGTTGCATTGTCTTTTTATTTCTATCTTTTTTGTGGAATGATATTATTTTTCGAATATATATCTTAAATGAAATTTCTATTGCCACATTACTAAAGCATGTATGTCTTGGTGTGCAAATGAACCTAGCTTGGTTGTTTTATGCATAACCTGCTCATTTCAGGTCTGATTTATGTTAAACTTATTTTGTTTGATTCCTATGATCCATATCCTTGAATTTATTGCTTATAAATTATCAGATCCACCAAAAAATATTTTTAAAAATTCTGAGATTAGAATTCAAATTTTGGCGCAAAAATCACTTGTGTTCTTGAGCTTCATCTTTGTGTTGGTTTTTCGTTTTTATTTTTGATCGGTCAAATGATCTCTGATGTCGGTGAGTTTTGTTGCATTCTTTTTTTATTTCTATCTAGTTTCTGCAATGATATTATTTGTCTAAGATATATCTTAAATGAAATTTCTATCGCTATATTACTGAAGCATGTATGTCATGGTGTGCAAATAAACGTAGCTTGGTTTATTTATGCATAACCCTGCTCATTTTTCTCGATTTATTTCAAACTTGTTTTTGTTTGATTTCTATGATCCATATCTTTCAATTTATTGCTATTTTTTCAGATCCACAAAAAAATATTTTGAAAAATTCTGAGATTTTAATTCAAATTTTTGTGCCAAAATAACTTTTTGTTCTTGAGCTTCATCTTCATCTTCGTTTTCGTTTTCATTTTTTTCACCAAATGATCTCGATTTCGTCATTTTTGTTGCATTCTATTTTTATTTCTATCTAGTTTCTGGAATGATATTGTTTGTCTAATATATATCTTAAATGATATTTCTATCGCCAGCTTACTGAAGCATGTTTGTCTTGGTGTACAAATGAACCTAGCTTGTTTGATTTGTGCATAACTTGCTCATTTTTGATCCATTTTTGTCAAACTTATTTGTTTCGTTCCTATGATCCATATATTTCAATTTATAGGTATTAATTTGTCATATCTACCAAAAACGTTTTCGAAAACTCTGAGATTTGAATTCAAATTTTGGCGTACAAATAACTTGTGTTCTTAAGCTTCATCTTCATCTTTGTTTTTCGTTTTCATTTTTGATCGGTCAAATGATCTCTGACTTTGGTGATTTTTTTGCATTCTCATTTTATTGCTCTCTAGTTTCAGGAACGATATTATTTATCTAATGTATATCTTAAATAAAATTTCTATGTGGATTACTAAAGCATGTATGTCTTGGTGTTCAATTGAACCTAGCTTGGTTGATTTATATAACCTTTTGCTCATTTTTAGATCCTGATTTATGTCAAACTTATTTTGTTTGCTTCCTATGATCCATATCATACAATTTATTGCTATTAATTTTTCTGATCGACCACAAAATATTTTCAAAATTTCTGAGATTTGAATTCAAATTTTGGCGCCAAAGTCACTTGTGTTCTTGAGCTTCATCTTCGTCTTCGTTTTTCGTTTTCATTTTTGATTGGTCAAATGATCTCCGATTTCGGTGATTTTTGTTGCATTCTCTTTTTATTTCTATCTGAATTCTGGAATGATTTTATTTGTCTAATATATATCTTAAATGAAATTTCTATCGCCGACATTACGAAACATATATGTCTTGGTGTGCAAATGAACCTAGCTTGGTTGATTTATGCATACCTGCTCATTAGTCTGATTTTGTAAAACTTGTCTTGTTTGATTCTATGATCCATATCTTTGAAATTATCGCATTAATTATTCAGATCTACCAAAAAATATTTTCAAAAATTCTGAGATTTGAATTCAAATTTTGGGGCAAAAATCACTTGTGTTCTGAGCTTTATCTTAGTCTTCGTTTTTTTTTTTAGTTTTGATCGGTCAAATGATCTCCGATTTCGGTGATTTTTGTTGCATTGTCTTTTATTTCTATCTAATTTCGGGAAGGATATTTTTTGTCTAAAATATATCTGAAATATAATTTCTATCGCCAGATTACTGAAGCATGTTTGTCTTGGTGTGCAAATGAACCTAGCTCTGTTGATATAAGCATAACCTCCTCTTTTCTGGTCTGATTTTTGTCAAACTTCTTTTGTTTGATTCCTATGATCCATTTATCTCGATTTATAGGTATTAATTTTTTAAAATCCACCAGAAAATATTTTCCAAAATTCTGAGATTTGAATTCAAATTTTGGCGCCAAAATCACTTGTGTTCTTGAGCTTCATCTTCGTCATGGTTTTTAGTTTTCATTTTTGATCGGTCAAATGATCTCCGATGTCGGTGATTTTTTTAGCATTCTCTTTTTTATTTCAATCTATTTTCTGGAATGATATTTTTGTCTAATATATATCTTAAATGAAATTTCTATCGAGATTGCTTCAGCATGTATGTCTTGGTGTGCAAATGAACCTAGCTTGGTTGATTTATGCATACCCTGCTCATTTCAGGTCTGATTATTGTCAAACCTTTTTTGTTTGATTTCTATGATCCATATCTTTCAGTTTATTGTGTATAATTATTCATATCCACCAAAAAATAATTTCAAAAATTCTGAGATTTGAATTCAAGTTACGGCGCCAAAATCACTTTTGTTCTTGAGAGCTTCATCGTTTTCATTTTTTATCGGTCAAATAATCTCCGATGTGTGATTTTTGTTGCATTCTTTAATTTCTATCAAGTTTCTGGAATAACATTATTTTTCTAAGATATATCTTAAATGAATCTTCTATCGCCAGATTACTGAAGCATGTATGTCTTGGTGTGCAAATGAACCTAGCTTGGTTGATTTATGCATAACCTGCTCATTTAGGTTCGATTTATTTCAAACTTGTTTTGTTTGATTCCTATGATCCATATCTTTCAATTTATTGCTATTTATTTTCAGATCCACCAAAAAATATTTTGAAAAATTCTGAGATTTGAATTCAAGTTTTTGAGCCAAAATCAATTGTGTTCTTGAGCTTCATCTTCGTCTTGGTTTGTCGTTTTCATTTTTGATCGGTCAAATGATCTCCGATTTCGGTGATTTTTGTTTTCTATTTCTATCTAGTTTTCGGAATGATTTTTTATTTTGTCTAATATATATCTTAAATGAAACTTCTAACGCCAGATTATAGAAGCATATATGTCTTGGTGTGCAAATGAACCTAGCTTGGTTGATTTATGCATAACCTGCTCATTTAGGTTCGATTTATTTCAAACTTGTTTTGTTTGATTCCTATGATCCATATCTTTCAATTTATTGCTATTTATTTTCAGATCCACCAAAAAATATTTTTGAAAAATTCTGAGATTTGAATTCAAGTTTTGAGCCAAAATCAATTGTGTTTTTCTTGAGCAAAATTCATCTTCGTCTTGGTTTTTCGTTTTTCATTTTTGATCGGTCAAATGATCTCAATTTCTATGTGATTTTTGTTGCATTCTATTTTTATTTCTATCTAGTTTCTGGAATGATTTTATTTGTCTAATATATATCTTAAATGAAACTTCTAACGCCAGATTATAGAAGCATATATGTCTTGGTGTGCAAATGAACCTAGCTTGGTTGATTTATGCATAACCTGCTCATTTCAGGTCTGATTTTTGTCAAACTTGTCTTGTTTGATTCCTACGATCCATTTATTTCAATTTATAGTTGTTCATTTTTAAGATCCCCCACAAAATATTTTTAAAAATTCTGAGATTTGAATTCAAATTTTGGCGGCAAAATCACTTGTGTTCTTGAGCTTCATCTTCGTTTTGGTTTTTCGTTTTCATTTTTGATCTGTCAAATGATCTCCGATGTCGGTGATTTTTGTTGCATTCTCTTTTTATATCTATCTAGTTTCTGGAATGATATTATTTGTCTAAGATATATCTTAAATGAAATTTCTATCCCCGAGATTACAAGCATGTATGTCTTGGTGTTCAAATGAACCTAGTTGGTTGATTTATGCATAACGCTCTCATTTCAGGTCAAATTTATGTCAAACTTGTTTTGTTTGATTCGTATGATCCATATCTTTCAATTTATTGCTATTAATTTTCCAGATACATCAAAAAATATTTTCAAAAATTCTGATATTTAAATTCAAATTTTGGCGACAAAATCACTTGTGTTCTTGAGCTTCATCTTCGTTTTGGTTTTTCGTTTTCATTTTTGATCGGTCAAATGATCTCCGATGTCGGTGATTTTTGTTGCATTCTCTTTTTATATCTATCTAGTTTCTGGAATGATATTATTTGTCTAAGATATATCTTAAATGAAATTTCTATCCCAGATTATTTTGAAGCATGTATGTCTTGGTGTTCAAAATGAACCTAGCTTGGTTGATTCCTTCAACCCTCGGCTCATTTCAGGTCAAATTTATGTCAAACTTGTTTTGTTTGATTCGTATGATCCATATCTTTCAATTTATTGCTATTAATTTTTTAGATACATCAAAAAATATTTTCAAAAATTCTGATATTTAAATTCAAATTTTGGCGCCAAAATCACTTGTGTTCTTGAGCTTCATCTTCGTCTTCGTTTTCATTTTTGATCGGTTAAATGATTTTCGATGTCGGTGATTTTTGTTGCATTCTCTTTTTATTTCTATCTAGTTTCTGGAATGATATTGTTTGTCTAAGATATATCTTAAATGAAATTTCTATCGCCAGATTACTGAAGCATGTATGTGTTGGTGTGAAAATGAACCTAGCTTGGTTGATTTATGCATACCCTGCTCATTTCAGGTCAGATTTGTGTCAAACTTGTTTTGTTTGATTTCTATGATCTATATCTTTGAATTTATTGCTATTTTTTTTCAGATCCACAAAAATATATTTTGAAAAATTCTGAGATTTGAATTCAAATATTTGCGCCAAAATAACTTGTGTTCTTGAGCTTAATCTGTGTCTTCGTTTTTCGTTTTCATTTTTGATCCGTAAATGATCTCCGATTTCGGTGATTTTTGTTGCATTCTCTTGTTATTTCTATCTAGTTGCTGGAATGATATTGTTTGTCAAATATATATCTGAAATGAAATTTCTATCGCCAGATTACCGAAGCATGTATGTCTTGGTGTGCAAATGAACCTAGCTTGGTTGATTTATGCATACCCTGCTCATTTCAGGTCTGATTTTGTCAAACTTGTTTTGTTTGATGCCTATGATCTATATCCTTCAATTTATTGTGATTAATTATTCTTTATCCACCAAAAATAATTTCAAAAATTCTGAGATTTGAATTCAAATTCTCACATTTCAAATCACTTGTGTTCTTCGAACTTTCTTAAATAGTGTTTTTTCGCTTTCATTTTTGATTGGTCAAATGATTTTCGATGTCGGTGATTTTTGTTGCGTTCTCTTTTTATTTCTATCTACTTTCTGGAATGATATTGTTTGTCAAAGATATATCTTAAATGAAATTTCTATCGCCAGATTACTGAAGCGTGTATGTCTTGGTGTGCAAATGAACCTAGCTTGGTTGATTTATGCATACTCTCATTTCAGAATCGATTTGTGTCAAACTTGTTTTGTCTCGATTCTATGATCCATATCCTTCAATATATTGCGATTAATTATTCTTATCCACCAAAAAATAATTTCAAAAATTCTGAGATTTGAATTCAAATTCTGGCGCCAAAATCACTTGTGTTCTTGAGCTTCATCTTCGCCTTGGTTTTTCGTTTTCATTTTTGATTGGTCAAATGATTTTCGATGGCGGTGATTTTTGCTGCATTCACTTTTTATTTTTATCTGGTTTCTGGAATGATATTATTTGTCTAAGATATATCTTAAATGCAACTGATCGCTTGGTCTCAAGCATGTATGTCTTGGTGTGCAAATGAACCTAGCTTGGTTGATTTATGCATAACTTGCTCATTTCAGGTCTGATTTATTTCAAACTTGTTTTATTTGATTTCTATGATCCATATCTTTCAATTTATTTCTATTTTTTTAGATCCACATAAAAATATTTTGAAAATTTCTGAGATTATAATTCAAATTTTTGCGCCAAAATAACTTTTGTTCTTGAGCTTCATCTTCATCTTCGTTTTTCGTTTTCATTTTCATCGGTCAAATGATCTCCCGATTTCGGTCATTTTTGTTGCATTCTCTTTTTATTTCTATCTAGTTTCTGGAATGATATTGTTTGTCTAATATATATCTTAAATGAAATTTCTATCGCCAGATTATTGATGCATGTTTGTCTTGGTGTGGAAATGAACCTAGCTTGGTTGATTTATGCATACCTTGCTCATTTATGGTCTGATTTGTGTCAAACTTGTTTTGTTTGATCCCTATGATCCATATCCTTCAATTTATTGTGATTAATTATTCTTATCCACCAAAAAATAATTTCAAAAATTCCGAGATTTGAATTCAAATTCTGGCGCCAAAATCACTTGTGTTCTTGAGCTTCATCTTCGCCTTGGTTTTTCGTTTTCATTTTTGATGGGTCAAATGATCTTCGATTTTGGTGATTTTGTTGCATTGTCTTTTTTTATTTCTATCTTTTTGTGGAATGATATTATTTTTCGAATATATATCTTAAATGAAATTTCTATTGCCACATTACTAAAGCATGTATGTCTTGGTGTGCAAATGAACCTAGCTTGGTTGTTTTATGCATAACCTGCTCATTTCAGGTCTGATTTATGTTAAACTTATTTTGTTTGATTCCTATGATCCATATCCTTGAATTTATTGCTTCTAAATTATCAGATCCACCAAAAAATATTTTTAAAAATTCTGAGATTAGAATTCAAATTTTGGCGTAAAAATCACTTGTGTTCTTGAGCTTCATCTTTGTCTTGGTTTTTCGTTTTTATTTTTGATCGGTCAAATGATCTCTGATGTCGGTGAGTTTTGTTGCATTCTTTTTTTATTTCTATCTAGTTTCTGCAATGATATTATTTGTCTAAGATATATCTTAAATGAAATTTCTATCGCTATATTACTGAAGAATGTATGTCATGGTGTGCAAATAAACGTAGCTTGGTTGATTTATGCATAACCTGCTCATTTCAAGTCTGATTTATTTCAAACTTGTTTTGTTTGATTTCTATGATCCATATCTTTCAATTTATTGCTATTTTTTTCAGATCCACAAAAAAATATTTTGAAAAATTCTGAGATTTTAATTCAAATTTTGCGCCAAAATAACTTGTGTTCTTGAGCTTCATCTTCGTCTTCGTTTTTCATTTTCATTTTTGATCGGTCAAATGATCTTCGATTTTGATGATTTTTGATGCATTATATTTTTATTGCTCTCTAGTTTTTGGAATGATATTATTTCTCTAATATGGATCTGAAATGAAATTTCAATCACCAGATTACTTAAACATGTATGTCTTGGTGTGCAAATGAACCTAGCTTGGTTGATTTACGCACAACCTGCTCATTTCAGGTCTGATTTATGTCGAACTATTTTTTTTTGGTTCCTATGATCCATATCTTTAAATTTATTGCTGTTAATTTTTTCAGATCCACCAGAAAATATTCACAAAAATTCTGAGATTTGAATTCAAATTTTGGTGCCCAAATCCCTTGTGTTCCTCAGCGTCATCTTTGTCTCTATTTTTCATTTTCATTTTTGATAAGTCAAATGATCTCCGATTTAGGTGATTTTTGTTGTATTCTATTTTTATTTCTCTATAGTTTCTGGAATGATATTGTTTGTCTAATATAGATCTGAAATGAAATTTCTATCGCCAGAATAGTGAAGCATGTTTCTCTTGGTGTGCAAATGAACCTAAGCTTGTTTCCTTTGGCATAACTTGCTCATTTTTGGTCTGATTTTTGTAAAACTTTTTTTGTTTCATTCCTATGATCCATATGTTTAAATTTATTGGTTTTAATTTTTCAGATCCACCAAAAACTATTTTAAAAATTTCTGACATTTGAATTCAAATTTTGGCACCAAAATCTCTTGTGTTCTTGAGCTTTATCTTCGTCTTTGTTTTTCGTTTTTATTTTTGATTGGTCAAATGTTCCCTGATCTCAGTGATTTTTGTTGTTTTCTTTTTGTATTTATCTCTAGTTTCTGAAATGATATTATTTGTCTAATATGGATCTGAAATGAAATTTCTATCGCTTGATTACTGAAGCATGTTTGTCTTGGTGCGCAAATGAACCTAGCTTGTTTGATTTGTACATAACCTGCTCATTTCTTGTCTGATTTTTGTCAAACTTATTTTGTTTGATTTATGTGATCCATATCTTTCTATTGATTAGTATTAATTTTTCAGATCTAACAAAAAATGTCATCGAAAAATTCTGAGATTCTTAATTTAAATTTTGGCGCAAAAATCTTTTGTGTTCTTGATGTTCTTATGTAGATCTTGTTCTTTTAACCTTGTTTAGGTATTATTTTTCATATGTTGATCCTTCTATATGTATTTATTTTTGATTTTTTTGTGTTTGTATGTCCTCCTTTGAAAACAATTTCCGAAGAGTGCATGACCATGTGCATGCATCCTATATGTTAAGTGTATGCTTTAATCAAATAAAAAAAACACACTTAATTCTTACCTCGGGACCATATGACCTAAGCTGGATTGGAAACAGTTGAACAAGGAACATCAATGGAGGTTAGATCCAGTTTTTATTTCACTTGATTTTCTTGCTTCTTCTCGGATTTTCGATTTCATCTCCGTCTTTGTTTTAATTTCAAACATCTGTTTCCCTTTTAGGAATTTCGTCTATACAGGTCTTAATACGAACAGATAGCCTTCTCTGTTGTTCCGTATTATGATTTGTGCAGGTGTTCTTACACGAGTTACGACGGTTTGAACTTTGCGCAGACGCGTTTCCAACAAACTTCTGTTTTCACTTCAAACATTTATTTTCCTTTTAGGAATTTCGTCTAAACGGGTCTTAATACGAACAAGCAGCCTTCTTTGCTATTTCGTATTTTGATTCGTGCGGGTTCATCCACGGCTTACGACGATTTGAACTTTGTGCAGAACGCTTTTAGACAAACCTCTGTTTTCATTGCAAACATTTGTTTTCCTTTTAGGAATTTCGTTTAAACGGGTCTTAATACGAATAGGAAGCCTTCTCTGCTGTTCCGTATTTTGATTTGTGCGGATTCATACACAACTTTGACGGTTTGAACTTTGCACATACGCTTTTCTGACAAACCTCTGTTTTCATTTCAAACATTTTTTTTCTTTTAGGAATTTCGTCTAAACGGGTCTTAATACGAACAGGTAGCCCTCTCTGCTTTTCCGTATTATGATTCATGCAAGTTCATACGCAGCTTACGACGGTTTGAGTTTTGCGCAGATGTTCTTCCAAAAAAAAAATTTTCTTTCATTCTAAATATCTGTGCTTCAAGAAAATCTCTAGTTTTCCAAACAGAACCAAAACTACGTAGCCTTGAGTTTCCCAATGCACCAGGGAATACGTAGGAGTAGGATCAAGTCTTGTCAGGCTATCTTCCACAAACCTATTTATTTTTATTCTAATTAAAGGGATCAAACAGTTTTCAAATAAATCAAACACTCAGTTTAAGGGTACCGTTCTTCGGAACGGGTGAGTAGTGTGCCTAACCCCTTCCCTACTCGTAACCGACTCGCGAACTTAGAATCTCTTCCTCAAGTTAGGTTTTTCCAAATATCTTTCCCTTTGAAAATAAAATTTGGTTGCGACTCCATTTATCAATAAAAATCTTTTTTAAAATTTTTAACAAGTTCGTCGTCTCGTTGTAATTACGATTGCGACAAATGGCAACTCCACTGGGGACTTTAGAGAGTAAAGCCTTGTTTGAAATTGAGTGTGTAACATGTTGATCACTTTTTATTTATTCGTTGTTTTCCTTTATTTAGTTCATGTTGTCATTTAATTCAAAATTGTATGTTTCTCACCCTAGGTTGAAGACATATACATACATATATATATATATATATATATATATATATATATATATATATATATATATATATATATATATATATATATATATATATTGTATTGCAATTAACTGTAGGTTATTCCACACATTGTAGTCCTACATGCATAACATGAGTGAGGCCCTACACCCAGGTCTAAGGGAAACCTAGGACTAGAGGGGTCTAGTGGTGTCACTTGGGATGCATGTCCCATCTGGTTATCACAAAAACCCTAGCTAGAGTGCATCTTTTTCTTGGTGCCCTGTAACTGGTAGCCTTCTTTACGGTTGTAGCAAGCACCAAGAATTAGAACTTGGCTCTAGTAACCTTCATAATCTCCAGGATTATAAACCACCTTGTGTGAGAAACATATAAAGACCTTAGATCCGTGTCACATCACCTCACTTAAGACAAAAAAAAAAGCATATTTATTTTGGAAAAAAAACAAAATATTAAAATTTGAAATTAATTTAGATTTGAAAAAGCCAAAGAAAATTTGAAACTAAAAAAGGAAGAAAATAAACAAATTTGACAAATGAAATTAGAAAAATAAGGAAAAATAAAAATAATTTCTTATACCGGGGCAAATTTTTGCCCAAACCAATTCAAATTAAGATTTTGGAAAATAGACATATACAAATCCAAAAGCAGAGGATAGTTAGAATATTTGAAAAAGAAATAGAAAAATTAAATTTCTAAAATAAACAGATTTTGGAAAATCCAAAAAAAGAGAAAAAGGAAATCTAAAGAGTGATTTTATGTTTGAAAGAAAACATAGGAAAGTTTTAGTAAAACCAAAAGATATTTTTTAGCCAAACTAAAAGATACTAAAATTACTAAAAATCAAGACCAAATAAGTAAAGCAGCAGATCATCCAATTGTTTTCAAAATGGTCAACTTGCAAACGTCTAATTATTTGTGCATCCAACAGTGCATTCACCCATTCATTAAATAAATTTATCATTGATTTTGGAAATCATCCCTTACCTCCTTCATTTTAATACTCACTGAAGTATTAACATTTTTATCATTCATTGATTTTGGCATTCACATCGTATCTCAAAAATTAATTTTTAATTTAATAGAAAAACAAAAATTGAAGACAGACAACTTTCTAAGCATCCTTATAGAACTCAATCACAATCAAAGATCATGGATGAGTTGGAAAGGAAAAATGAAGAGCTAAGAAATGAGGAAAAATGAAGAGCTAAGAGAATTTCGAATCAAGATTCAAACTTGGGCAAACGTTTGCCCAGAAAAATTCAAATTGAGGCAATCCTCAATTTCAAAAAGAAAATTCAAAAATTGGGGAAAACGTTTGCCTAGGAAAATTCAAATTGAGGCAACCCTCAATTTGAAATCAAGATTCAAACTGGGGCAAATGTTTTCCTAGAAAAATTCAAATTGAGGCAATCCTCAAATTCAAGAAGAAAATTCAAATTGGGGCAAACGCTTGCCCAAAAAAATTCAAATTGAGGCAATCCTCAATGTCAAGAAGAAAATTCAAACTGGGACAAACGTTTGCCCAAAAAAATACAAATTGAGGCATTCCTCGATTGCCAAAAATCTTCTAAACCGGGGCAAAATGTTTGCCCAAGTTTCTTCAAAAGAAAGTAATTATCAAATGCTTAAAAAGCCTTCGAATTCAAGGTAGAATCAGCAATTTATTTTAATTCAAAATAAGTTGTTCAAAACATCTAATAAAGAAATTTATTTTCCTTCTCACCTATTCAAACATTAGGCAATTTGCCTACGTTTTGGGACACACCATGATCCTGACAAGGAATTTGTTGATATTCTCATATCATTCTCCACACGTGTCCTAACAGGTCATTTCTTCTTTGCTTGTCTTAACAGGCCATCCTTTCTAGTTAGTATAGGTCATTTTCATTCCTGTTCACCTATCTTAACAGGCCACTTCTGCATTACCTGTATTAACAAGTTTCTTTTCATTTTCTGTCTTAATAGGCCTCTTTTCATTTCGCTTTTCTTGTTTAAAATAGGTCATTCTTTTTTGTTCCTGTCTTAACAAGTCTTCACATTTTAATTTTTGCATTTTGGCCTATCACACAAGGCCCTACACATTTAATCATTTGCATTTTTCCTGTCAACAATAGGATATCAAGCATGTTTAATTTCTTGCATTTTTCCCGGCAACAACGGTACCTCACTTGCATTGTTCCCGACAACAACCAGACCTCATTTGCATTCTTCCCGGAAACAGCAGGACATCAAGCATGTTTACTTTTTGCATTCTTCCTAGCAACAGCAGGACATCAAGCATGTTTAATTTCTTGCATTTTTTCCGGTAACAGCGGGACCTTATTTGCATCCTTCCCGGAAACAGCGGGACATCAAGCACATTTACTTTTTTACATTCTTCCCAGCAACAACGGGACATCAAGCATGTTTAATTTCTTGCATTTTTCCCGGCAAAAACGAGACCTCACTTGCATTACTCCCAGCAATAATGGAACCTCATTTGCATTATTCTTGGAAACAGCGGAACCTCATTTGAATTTTTCCTGTCAACAACAGGATATCAAGCATGTTTAATTCTGTCCGCCTATCTTAACAGACTTGCATTTTTCCCGGCAACAGCAGGACCTCATTTTCATTTTTCCTGTCAACAACAGGACATCAAACATGTTTAAATTCTGTCTGCCTGTCTTAATAGGCTTACATTTTTTCCAGCAACAGCGGGACCTTATTTGCATTGTTCCTGGCAACAACAGGACATCATTTGCATTTTTCCTATCAACAACAACATCAAGCATGTTTAAATTCTGTCCATCTGTCTTAACAGGCTTGTATTTCTCCTAGCAAAAGCAGGACATCATTTGCATTTTTCCTATCAACAACAAGACATCAAGCATGTTTAAATTTCGTCCGATGCCTTAACAGTTTACATTTTCAAGGTAACGAGCGGGACCTCGTTTGCAATTTTCCCCAAGTAACAGGCCCGATATTTACTTTTAGACCTTGGCTGTTCGGGCCCAACACGTTTATTTTTCTACACCCTGGCCTATTTAGGCGCCAGCATGTTTATTTTTCTGCTCCCTGGCCTAGTTAGGCCCAAGCACGTTTTCTTTTCTACAATTGGCCGATTCAGGCCCCAACACGTTTATTTTTCTGCACACTTGGCCTATTTAGGCCCTGGGACGTTTATTTTTCTACACTCAGGCCTATTTTGGCCCCAGCACATTTATTTTTCTCCACCCCGGCCTATTCAGGCTCCATCACGTTTATTTTTAGACGTGGCCTATTCAGGCCCAAAGACGCGTTACTTTGCACGCGTTGGCCTGTTCGAGGCCCAACACGTTTACTTTTTTGCACCCTGGCCTTTTCAAGCCCCAGAACGTTTACTTTTCTGCACGCTGGCCTATTTAGGCCCAGACATTTACTTTTATATACCCTGGCCTATTCAGGCCTGAGCACATTTACTTTTTTCACCCTGGCCTGTTTAGGCCCCAGCATGTTTATTTTTCTGAACCCTGGCCTATTCAGGCCCTAGCAAGTTTATTTTTCTACATCGTGGCCTGTTCAGGCCTCAGCACATTTATTTTTCTGCACACTGGCCTATTTAGGCCCTGGGACGTTTATTTTTCAACACTCAGGCCTATTCTGGCCTAGCACATTTATTTTTCTCCACCCTGGCCTATTCAGGCTCCAGCATGTTTATTTTTCTGCACGCTGGCCTATTCAGGCCCCAGCACGTTTACTTTTCTGCACGTTGGCCTATTCAGGCCCCAACACGTTTACTTTTTTGCACCCTGGCCTTTTCAAGCCCCAGAACGTTTACTTTTCTGCACGCTGGCCTATTTAGGCCCAGACATTTACTTTTATATACAGCTGTCGGGCACGAGCACATTTACTTTTTTCACCCTGGCCTGTTTAGGCCCCAGCATGTTTATTTTTCTGAACCCTGGCCTATTCAGGCCCTAGCAAGTTTATTTTTCTACATCGTGGCCTGTTCAGGCCTCAGCACATATATTTTTCTGCACACTGGCCTATTTAGGCCCTGGGATGTTTATTTTTCTACACTCAGGCCTATTCTGGCCCAGCACATTTATTTTTCTCCACCCTGGCCTATTCAGGCTCCAACATGTTTATTTTTCTGCACGCTGGCCTATTCAGGCCCCAGCACGTTTACTTTTCTGCACGTTGGCCTATTCAGGCCCCAACACGTTTACTTTTTTGCACCCTGGCCTTTGCAAGCCCCAGAACGTTTACTTTTCTGCACGCTGGCCTATTTAGGCCCAGGCATTTACTTTTATATACCCTGGTCTATTCAGGCTTGAGCACATTTCTTTTTTTCACCCTGGCCTGTTTAGGCCCCAACATGTTTATTTTTCTGAACCCTGGCCTATTCAGGCCCCAGCAAGTTTATTTTTGTACATCGTGGCCTATTCAGGCCTCAGCACGTTTATTTTTCATCACCTTGGCCTATTTAGGCCCCAGCACGTTCACTTTTCTACACCCCTGGCCTATTCAAGCCCCAACGCGTTTATTTTTCTGCACCCTGTCCTATTCAGGCCCCAACATGTTTATTTTTCTGCACCCTGACCTATTCATGCCCCAGCACGTTGACTTTTCTGCACCCTGGCCTATTGAAGCCCTAACACGTTTACTTTTTTGCACCCTATCCTATTCAGGCCCTAGCACGTTTACTTTTCTGCACGTTGGCCTATTCAGGCCCCAGCACGTTTCTTTTTCTGCACCTTGGCCTATTCAGGTCCCAGCACGTTTAGTTTTCGGCACCTTGGCCTATTCAGGCCCGAGAACGTATACTTTTTCACACCCTGGCCTGTTCAGGCCCTAACACGTTTATTTTTCTGAACCCTAGCCTATTCAGGCGCCAACACATTTATTTTTCTGCATCCTGGCCTATTCAAGCCCCAGCACATTTACTTTTCTGTAGCCTGGCCTATTCAGGCTCCAACATGTTTATTTTTCTGCACCCTGGCTTATTCAGGCCTCAGCACATTTATTTTTCTGCACCCTGGCCTATTCAGGCCCCAGCACGTTTATTTTTCTACACCCTGACCTATTCAGGCCCCAACACGTTTATTTTTCTGCACCCTAGCCTATTTAGGCCTCAACATGTTTATTTTTCTGCACCCACGCCAACTCAGACCCCCAACAAGTTTATTTTTCTACCTTCTGTCCTATTCCGCCCCTAGCACGTTTATTTTTCTGCACCCTAGCCTATTTAGGCCGCAACATGTTTACTTTTATGCACCCTAGCCTATGTAGGCCCCGACATGATTACTTTTCTACACCCTTGCCTATTTAGGCCCTTACACGTTTACTCTTCTGTATCCTGGCCTATTCAAGCCCCATCATGTTTACTCTTTTGCATCTTGGCCTATTCAAGCCCTAGCACGTTTACTTTTTTGCATCCTGGCCTATTCTGGCCCCAACATGTTTTTTTCTTGCATCCTGGCCTATTCAGGTCCCAGCACGTTTATTTTTCTACACCCTAGCCTATTCAGGTCCCAACATGTTTATTTTTCTACATCCTGGCCTATTCCGGGCGCAGCACGTTATTTACTTTTTTTTTGCACCCTGGCCTTTCCAAGCCCCACCATGTTTACTTTTCTGCAGCCTGACCTATTCAGACCCCAGCACGTTTATTTTTCTGCACCCTGGCCTATTTAGGCCCCAACACATTTATTTTTCTGCACCCTAGCCTATTCAGGCCCCAACATGTTTATCTTTCTGCACCCTGGCCTATTCAGGCCCCAACACGTTTATTTTTCTGCACCCTGGCCTATTGAGGCCCTAGCATGGTTAAAGTTTTGCATCCTCGCCTGTCTTAACAGGTAGTTTCCATCTTTCTTTGCTTGTCTTAACGGGCCATTGTCCTCCATTCCTGTCTTAACAGATCTTTTTTAATTCACTTTGCCTATCTTAACAGACCATTCTTTTCCATTCCATTAGCCTAATCAAGCGCTGTATTTCAAATTTACAAATTTTGGCCTACCATATCAGGCCCTGCATATTTAAGCTTATCAGCTCATTACTCAAGGTTTGCAAAGCTCCTCTAAAATTTTCACATTTGAACTACCATCCTCCAATTTATTGGGGCAAGCATTCCTATGTTTTCGGTCAAGCCTGGAACTTTCCCAGTACTCCGGAAGCATCATTCAACTTCCTCACAACTTCAAACCTAGCAACTAATAAAGATCGCACCCATGCCAGTTTTTATCTTTTACCTCTGACATAATTTGTTCACTTCTTTACTCATTTCTTACCGTGATAATCTAGAAACTTATTTCTTATATTATCTGGTAAGAAAATGAGTAAAGAGGGACAAACTTTGAACATCGAATTATGTCTGAGGATTTAAATTCAAAATTAAATTATTTTGTTCAAAAAATCAAAATAAAAGTAATGGAAAAAATAAAACAAAATAAATAAATAAATAAATAAAAACAAAAAAATAAAAGAAAAAAGAAAAGAATAAGAAAAAGCAGAAGAATAGAAAAAGGAAAAAGGAGAGAACCCACCAAAATTAAAAAAAAACGAGGTATATATAAGGGGAGAGGGGCACTTTGAGAAAAAAAAAAGGAAAAAGAGGGGGATTGAGAATTTTCTAAGGGGTGGTGCCTAAGATACTCTCTGCTTCCACATCTCATTCAGCATCTCCTTGGCCTCCATTGAACTAGTTTCTTCATCACCTTCCAAGGTGCTATCAAGTGGCATTCGGAGCACAGCAATGGAGGTTAGATCCAACTTTTATTCCGCTTAATTTTCTTGCTTCTTCTTGGATTTCCAAGTTCATCTTCTTCTATGTTTTTAGTTTTCATTTTTGATTAGTCAAATGATCATTGATTTTAGTGATTTTTGTTGCGTTCTCTTTGTCTTTCTCTCTAGTTTCTAGAATGATATTATTTGTCTAATTTGGATCTAAAATGAAATTTATATCGCCTGATTACTGAAGCATGTTCGCCCTTGTGCGCAAATGAACCTAGCCTATTTGATTTGTGCATAACTTGCTCATTTCTGGTTTTATTTTTATCAAACTTGTTTTTTTTTATTCCTATAATCCATATCATTCAATTGATTGGTCTTAATATTTCAGGTCCACCAAAAAATATTATCAAAAATTCTGAGATTTGAATTCAAATTTGGTGCCAAAATCTGTTGTGTTCTTGAGCTTCATCTTCATCTCTATTTTTCGTTTTCATTTTTGATCTAGCAAATGATCTCCGATTTAGGTAATTTTTGTTGCGTTCTATTTTTATTTCTCTCTAGCTTCTGGAAAGATATTATTTGCCTAATGTGGATCTGAAATGAAATATATATCTCCTAATTACTGAAGCATGTTTGTCCTTGTGTGAAAATGAACCTAGCTTGTTTGATTTGTTCATAACTTGCTCATTTTTGGTTTGATTTTTGTCAAACTTATTTTGTTTGATTTATATAATACATATCTTTCAATTTATTGGTATTTATTTTTCAGATCCACCAAAAAATATTTTCAAAAATTCTGAAATTTGAATTCAAATTTATGCACCAAAATCTGTTGTGTTCTTGAGCTTCATCTTCATCTCTGTTTTTCGTTTTCATTTTTGATCGGTCAAATGATCTCCGGTTTTGGTGATTTTGGTTGTGTTCTCTTTTTATTTCTCTCTACTTTTTGAATGATATTATTTGTCTAATTTAGATCTGAAATGAAATTTCTATCGCCGGATAACTGAAGCATGTTTGTCTTGGTTCGCAAATGACCCTAGCCTGTTTGATTTGTGCATAACTTGCTTATTTCTGGTCTGATTTTTTTCAAACTTGTTTTGTTTGATTCCTATCATCCATATCTTTCAAATGAAAGGTATTAATATTTTAGATCCACCAAAAAATATTTTCAAAAGATCTGAGATTTAAATTCAAATTTTGGCGCCAAAATCGCTTGTGTTCTTGAGCTTCATCTTCATCTCTGTTTTTCATTTTCATTTTTGATCAGTCAAATGATCTTCGATTTTGGTCATTTTTGCTATATTCTCTTTGTATTTCTCTGTAGTTTCTAGAATGATATTATTTGTCTAATTTGGATCTGAAATGAAATTTCTATCGTCGGATTAATGAAGCATGTTTGTCATGGTGCGCAAAGGAACCTAGCTTGTTTGATTTGTGCATAACTTGCTCATTTATGGTATGATTTTTGTCAAACTTGTTTTGTTTGATTCCTATGGTCCTTATCTTTCAATTGATTGGTATTAATTTTTCAGATCTAACCAAAAATGTCTTCGAAAAATTCTAAGATTTTGAATTCAAATTTTGGCGCCAAAATCTTTTGTGTTCTTGAAGTTCTTATGTAGATCTTATTCTTTTAACCTTGTTTAGGTATTATTTTTCATGTGTTGATCCTTCCATATGTATTTCTTTTTGATTTATTTGTATTTGTATGTCCTCTTTTGAAAAGTTTTTTTCGAAGAGTGCATGACCATGTGCATGCATCCTATATGCTAAGTGTATGCTTGAATCAAATAAAAAAAACACACTTAATTCTTACCTCGGGACCATATGACCTAAGCTGGATTGGAGAAAATTAAACAAGGAACATCAATGGAGGTTAGATCCAGTGTTTATTCCGCTTGATTTTCTTGCTTCTTCTCGGATTTTCGATTTCATCTCCGTCTCTGTTTTAATTTCAAACGTTGTTTCCCTTTTAGGAATTTCGTCTAAATGGGTCTTAATACAAACAGGAAGCCTTCTTTGCTGTTCCGTATTCTAATTTGTGCAGGTTTATACACGGCTTACGACAGTTTGAACTGTGCGCAGACGCGTATCTGACAAACCTCTGTTTTCATTTCAAACATTTGTTTTCCTTTTAGGAATTTTGTCTAAACGGGTCTTAATACGAACAGGCAGCCTTCTCTGCTATTCCATATTCAGATTCGTGCGGGTTCATATATGGCTTACGACAGTTTGAACTTTGCGCAGATGTTTTTCCAAAAAACCTCTGTTTTCATTTCAAACATCTATTTTCCTTTTACGAATTTCGTCTAAACAAGTCTTAAAAGAACAAGCATCCTTCTCTGCTGTTCCATTTTTTGATTCGTGCAGGTTCGTACACGGCTTACGACGGTTTGAACTTTGTGCAGACGTTTTTCCGACTAACCTCTGTTTTCATTTCAAAGATTTGTTTTTTCCTTTTAGGAATTTCGTCTAAACGGGTCTTAATGTGAACAGATAGCCTTCTCTGCTGTTCCGTATTCTGATTTATGCGGGTTCATCCACGGCTTACAATGGTTTGAACTTTGCCCAGACGCTTTTCCGACAAACCTCTGTTTTCATTTCGAACATCTATTTTTTTCTTTTAGGAATTTTGTCCAAACGGGTCTTAATACGAATAGGCATCCCTCTCTGTTGTTTCGTATTCTGATTCGTGCAAGTTCATAAGCGGCTTACGACGATTTGAGCTTTGCACAGATGTTCTTCCGAAAAAAAACTTCTGCTTTCATTCCCAAAAATAGATGGCCTCTTAAGACAGCCAAGAATAGAATGACCTGTTAAGGCAGGTATGGAAACATAAAAGTGATAACCTATTAAGGCAGGCAAGAAGGATATGAGAGTATCAACAAATTCCTTATTGGGACCATGATGTGTCCCAAAAATGCAGGCAGATTGCTTGATGCTTGAATAGGTAAGAAGGAATCAGATGTTTTGAAAATTGTTTATCTTGAATTAATTTAAACAATTTGTTGATTTTGCTTCGAGCTTGAAGGTTTTTAAGCAATTGATAATTACTTTCTCTTGAAGAAACTTGGGCAAAAATTCTGCCCCAGCTTAGGAGATTTTTGGCAATTAAGGATTGCCTCGATTTGAAGGAATTTGGGAAACCATCTTGCCCCAATTTTTGAAGATTTTCGGCAATTAAGGATTGCCTTAATTTTAAATGACCGGGGCAAAAATCTTTTCCCCAGTTTGAACATTAATTTTTCAGAAATCAGGGACTACCCTAATTTGACTTTTTCTGGAAAAACATTTGCCCCGGTTTGATTTTTGATTTTTGGAAATTAGGGGTTGCCGCAATTTTACTTTTTCTAGGTCAACGTTTGCCCCAGTTTTAGTTTTGATTTTTCATGAAATTGAGGATTTCCTCAATTTGAAATTTTTGTGAAATCGCGGATCGCCCTAGTTTAAATTTTCTGAAATTGAAGATTGCCTCAATTTGATTTTTTCTCATGGGATTGGATGGAAAGTTTATTGTTCTAGCTTGCAAACATTTGACCGAGTTTGAACTTTTTCATAAATGAAGACTTGCCTCAATCTGGATTTTTTGTAAACAAATGTTTTGCCCCAGTTTAAATTTTTTGAAATTGAGGGTTGCCTTAATTTGATTTTTTATTGGCAAATGTTTGCCCTAGTTTGAATCTTTCTGAAATTGAGGATTGCCTCAATTTGGATTTTTCTAGGCAAGTGTTTGCCCTAATTTAAATTTTCTAAAATTAAGGATTGCCCCAATTTGGATTTTTCTGGGCAAATGTTTTCCCTAGTTGATTTTGATGAAATTGAGGATTGCTTCAATTTGAAATTTTTGTGAAATTGGGGATTGCCCTAGTTTTGATCTTCATTTTTCAGAGATTGGGGATTGCCCCAATTTGAATTTTTCTGGGCAATCATTTGCCCCAGTTTTGAGATTTATACTTTTTTGAGGAATCGGGGATTGCCCCAATTTGAATTTTTTTGGACAAATGTTTGCCCCAGTTTTGAGATTTTTAAAAATATTTTTAATCATGATTGCTTTGGGCAATTTGCCCTGGTCTTAATTAGTTTTAAAAATAGGTTATGCAATGGCTTGAATGACAAGATGCTTATGTAATGCTTGCATGAGTGTAAGAGAACGAGATGTTTTAACTTATTTATTGCTTTTTAATGCTTGAAATGATTATTTGATCAAATACCATGAAATGAATGCTATGGGATGAATGCATGCCATGAGATGGTTTACAAAAGCTTTAGGGTTCCATTTTTTATTTTTCTTCGACATTTTTCCTTTCTCAACAACCTTATAGTTGGTACAAGGGGAATCAAGATTCAGGATGAGCTGGATTGACTCTGTTTCTCGACTTCTTGGTCAGCTTTGAAATTTCCCCTTTTCAATATCTTTGAGACCCAACAATGATCAGCCTCATTGAATAAGACACACTCCTCTTGTTTTGGTGACTTTGCGGCTAGCAGGTGGATGATTCTCTGGAGATATGCCAAGTTGCGATGTTTGAGGATTCATCTAATTTGTCATGAATTTTCAAAATTAATCTTTTTATTTTTACATTTCTCACATTTCTTTTGGCATGTGCACCATTGAGGTGTGCAAAGTAATCTTAGATAGTGAATGGAAGGAGAGTTTTGCATGTGAGGTTTTAGGGTAGTATATTTGAGGGAAAGGGTGAAGAATGTTGGTTTGATTGCCCAAATGGCACCTTTAGATGAGAAATGTCAATGCTACTTTTCATAATCTTGATTGTCAAATTAATCAAGTTTGAGAAATGGCAAAATTTTGCCCCAATTTTAGAATACATGAGGTGTAGAAGCGTGGAATTGTACTCAGATTTTTTGGTTGACCTTAACTTTTTCTTGGATTGTTCCTTTCAGTTTTCAACCCAACAAGTCTTTTGTTCGTCCTCACTTTTCCTTAGGCCGCCTTTGAAGGTTTTCGACCTAGCAGGTTTTTTATTCGTGACTACCCTAACTTTTTCCTTGGTCACCCTTTGAAGGTTTTCGACCTAGCGGGCCTTTGTCTTGATTGTGCCCTAACTTTTGCCTAGGCCGCCTTTGGGGGGTTTTCAACCTAGCGGGCCTTTGTCTTGATTGTGCCCTAACTTTTGCCTAAGCCGCCTTTGGGGGTTTTTCGACCTAGCGGGCTTTTGTCTTGATTGCGCCCTAACTTTTTCTTAGGCCGCCTTTGGGGGATTTTCCACCCAGCGGGCCTTTGTCTTTATTGTGTTTTTGCCTGAATTCTTTTTGAAATCCAGCAAGACCTTTTTCTTATCATGACTTTATCGAGTTATCTTTTGGATTTTGACCCTGATTTTTCCCGAATTTTTTCTTGATTTTAATCCAGCGGCTTTTTTCTTTTTCTTTTTCTTTTTCTTGCTCTGATATTTTATTTTGTCTTACTTGGATTTGTTTTGATTTTCAATTCAGCGGATCTATTTTGCATCCCTAAATTTTTCCCGGATTTGAATTTTGGTCCATCGGGATATTCGTTAGACAAGATGTTCCTTGGGAGGAATTACAATGAATGGTGATTTGGAATCCCTGGTTGGATTTTGCTTATTCTACTTCCTCATTTAATCATTCTCTTTGAGTTTAATTAAAAAGACGTTCAAAATTATTTATTACAGCACTGGAATTGTCACCAACGGGTATTTATTGTTTAGGTATAGGATGAGTGATGGGTTGAATGTTGAAAAGAATGGAGAATTCAAGAAGAAAAGTTAACATGGTAAGGTACATGCCCAAGAAACATGAAAAATATAAATTTTATATTTCTCATTGAGATTTATTTACAAAAGATTGATTTTGAAAAGTATGAAAAATCCTGGATGACTTTCCATGATATTTTTGACTTGGCTCATTACAAGGCACCTTGTTGTACTGCCCTAATTTCTTTCAGCTAGCTGATGGGCTTTTGTGATTTGGCCATGGATTATTTCCTATATTAGGAGCAAGCCTCCCAAAATCAAGCCATTTTGCTTCAATCAGGCTTTGTACCTTACGCTTCAGAGCTTCACAATCTTCTGTGGAATGACCAATCAACCTTGTATGGTAATTGCATTTGGTGTTTGCGTCATACCATTTAAGATATGGTGGTTCCTAAGGTTTTAAGGGATTAGGAGTGACTAAAGAGTTTTGGATTAAGCGAGGTAGTAGCTTAGTGTAGGTCATCGGAATAAGATTAAATTGGATAGGTTTCTTCTCCTTCTTTTGGCTTTGGTTAGGATTTTGGCTTATGGCTTGTGTTTAGGCTGTGTATGGTGTCAGTGGTCGGATTTGCATTGGATAGTTATAAGTTGGAGGGTAGGGTGTTTGGTAGGTGGTGGCGATGTAAGGATATGGTGTATAAGGTGTATATGGTGATGGTTGGAAGCTAGCTGGACTATACGGTGACATCTACAGTGTGTATTGACCTTGAGTAAAAGCCGCATTACAATTCTCTCCTGTCTTCTTCTTCCCAGATCCAATGGAAGCGTTAATTGTCCCTGTAGACTTATGCGCAATCTTTCCATGGCGCATGCCACCTTCAATCCTTTCATCTATGATGACAACATCGGAGAAACTGGCGGTTATACTGCCAATCATCTTGTCATAGAAGGGATCTTGGAGTGTGTCAATGAACATGCTCACCAGCTCCTTTGCGGATAATGGGGGTTGCACTTGAGCTGCTAGCTCTCGCTAGCATTGTGCATACTGTTTGAAGGTCTCATCTCCTTTCTTAGCCATGTTTTGGAGCTGAGTTCTGTCAGGAGCCATCTCCAAGTTGTACTTGTACTATTTCAGGAAGGCATCAGCCAGATCCCTTCATGAACAGATATATGCCCGTTCTAGTTGAGTATACCAGTGGGCAGCTGCCCCAGTTAAGCTATGCTGAAAGAAGTGGATGAGCAGCTTATCATTATGGGCACATGCAGCCATCCTCCTACAATACATGATTAAGTGATTCCTTGGACAACCAGTTCCTTGATATTTCTCGAATTCAGGGACCTTGAATTTTGGAGGAATGGCCATATGTAGGACTAGACACAAATCAAATGCGTCTTTGATATCATGAGCACTTCCTCTGATTTCCTTGATTCTTCCTTTTAGGGTTTTCCATTTTTCAACACCATCCTCAAAAGGATGGCTCTGATGTTCTCTTGCCATATTATGAGGGTAAGAGGATGGTATGTGTATTGGATGAGGCCCTTGGGTGAAAATAGGATTCATCCCCCTGCAACTATTTGGTAAGCTAGTGAGATGGTGATTGGAATGGTATAAGGGATTTTTGTGGTGTTTGAAGGTAGGTTTCGTGTTTGGATTTGTGTTTGTCTCATGAAGGGTGCTTGTCCATGAGGAAACCTATAGTGAACTTGTTTCACTTGTGGAGGCATGGTTGGTGGTAAAGGATTTTGTGGACTGTAGCCAAGAGAATATGATGGGTCAATTGGTTCTCCCGGAAGGGATTCCCTCACATCCTTTTGTTTTGATAGTTGGATGGTCTCCATTAGCTTAGCCATTTGTTCCTTCAGAGTTTTGACCTCATTTCTCAATTCCTCATTTTGTCTTTCCAGCTCATCCATGATTCCTGACTGTGAACGAGTCCTATAAGGATGTCGAGGAAGCTGTCTTTCTCCAATTTTTCTATTAAATTAAAAAATTAATTTTTGAGAAATAGTGTAAAAATCATGAGTGATAAAAATGTCAATGTTTCAATGAAAAATATATGGGATGATTTTCGAAATCTCATTTTTCAATGATAAATTTATTTCATGAATGAATGAATGTATGCACAAATAATTTTTAGAGATTTGAAGGTTGACCATTTTGAAAATAATTGAGTAATTTTTGGTATTTTTAGTTTTGCTGAAAATCTCTTAGTTTTGCTAAAATTTTCTAAAAAACATTATTTAGAATTCCTTTCGAATTTTCATCTTCTCTCTTTCTGAATATTTTTATATTTTCAAAGTTATTTTTCTAATTTTCCTAGAAATTTTTATCTTTCTTCTTCTATTTTGGATTTTCTTGATTTTTTGGTCTTTGATTTATATACTTTGTTTTTCTTTCTTTGGCCCTTGATTTTCTTTCTTGATATTCTGTATCTCCCCAACTTTCGAATTTCATCTCTTCTCTGCCACTTCGGATGATTCTGTTCAAATAAGTGCTTGTGAGCAGTATGTGAACCTTGTATCATGAAAGGGGTGTGTGTCCTCCTTGCCTCCTATGTGGGTCACTTGTCCTAAAGGTCTATGACCTTTAATGCATGAACCTCTCAAAGGTGGTCAATAGTCTTGAGGTGTAAGAGGTCACTAGAGCCAAGTTCCAGTTCATAATGCTTGCTACAACAGTAGAAAAAGCTACCAGTTGCAGGGCATATGAATAGGATGCACTCTAGCTAGGGTTTTTGTGATAGTCAAACAGGACATACGTCCGAAGTGACACCACTAAACCTGATATGATTCACCCTACGCGAATGACTCGAAATGCGGAAACGATAACGGAACATCTTGAGAATCAGGATAAGATATGATAAGATAGGGTAAGATAAAATAAGATGAGATGAGGTGAGGTAAGATAAGATAGGATAAGGTGAGGTTAGATAAGATAATATAAGGTAAGATGAGATAAAAGAGGATACGATGTGATAAAATAGGTAAGATAAGGTGAGATAAGGTAAGATAAAACAAAGGAACCCGACACAAACCACGACCTGCCGGAAGAACCAACGTTATCAAAGATAGTTCTTTGCCCAAGAACCAAGGGAATCAACTTAGACAGGGATGAAAAACTCTCAAAGAGAAAATATTATTAGTCCTCCAAATCTATCTTTTCACTCAATCCCTAACTCCTATTTATAGTGAACCTAATCTAGCAAAAAAGATAACAAATTAGAAATCCTAATTAGATTGCAATTTGAATTACAACCAATTTAAAACGAATAACTTCTAGATAAATATCAAATCCTAATGTAATCTATAGTAAATCGTAAACTTTATCACTTAAGATCTTCAATGATATAACTACATAAATTAACCCAAGTTGGAATTGGGTTTGGATCCACGTAGTCTTTTCCTTGAACTTCCTTGATAACAAGTGCTTGTTCCATACGTTTGGTCCTATTCCGCGTCATAGGACCTTCCATTCCTTGTAGATAATCTTCGAGATGATCTCTTTTGCTTATCGTGGTGCCCATGTTCACATCAAAACCCCTCTATCCTAGGCTTCACTCAGACCTGGGTATAGGGCCCCATTCATGAGATGAATGCATGTAGTGTGTGGAGGGCACACAAATAATTGGGATACCTGCAATTGAGGAAATTGCAACAAGTATATATAGTAATTTATCATTCGCCTATCCTAAGGTTGTACAATAGATGAATAAATAGATAAATAAGAGACAAATAAATAGAAAAGGGATTAATAAAATGCACACTCAATTACAGACGGGCTTGACTCTCTAAAATCCCCAGTGGAGTCACCATCTGTCGCAACCGTAATTACAACGAGACGACGAAATCGCTAAAAATTTTGAAAGAATTTTAATGATTTGTGGAACCGTCACCAAATTTTTATTTAAGGGAAAATATTTGGAAAAAACCCTAACTTGAGGAAGAAATTCTAGGTTTGGGAGTCGATTACGAATAGAGAAGGTGTTAGGCACCCTACTTGCCCGTTCCGAAGAATGGTACCCTTAAACCGAGTGTGTGATTTTCATATTTTTGAAAACTGTTTGACCCCTTTAAGTAAAATAGAAATAAATAGGTTTGTATGAAAATAGCCTGACAGCACTTGATCCTGCTCCTACGTATTCCCTAGTGCAATGGGAAATTCAAGGCTACGTAGTTTTGGTTTTCGTTTTGAAGACTTGATCTTTAGAGGTTAAAGAATTTTGAAAGACGATTTTAAAAGCAGTTTAGATATTTTTGAATAATTTTTAGTCCATATATTCACAGGGTCCAAGACAACGACGGCTGCACTGGGACCCATATGAATCTCTAAACATCGAACAACAGAAAAAGCTACCAGTTCGTAAGTAGAGCCCATTGCGTGAGACTTAGAATTGCTAAAGAAAAATGGAGTTGATTTTAAAATAAAAAAAATAAGAAGGATTGGGCTTGACCCAGATTAAAGGAATGGGTTTGATTTGAAATTGGAGAAAAGAATTAGGTTTGATTTAAATTAAGAGTGATGGGATTTGAAATTAAAAGAGATTGGGCTTGATTTTAGATTGAATTGGGCTTGACCGAACAAAAACTGAACTTGGTTGAAAAATAAGTAAAGGAATTATTTATTTTATTATAGGATTTGGCCATTCATTTTATTTTTGTAGTGTCATTCTTAGGCCCAATTGACATGGTATGACAAGGCCTAATCTGATTTGGGGAAGGTGGCCTGGTACCATAGGATGGCTTGATCCGATTATAAGACATGGCAGCTCATATGAAAGGCAATTGGCTTTGGAGTGGACTACATGTGCAACTCATTTCATACGAGAGGCCCACTTATCATAATCTGTGCATTTAAAATGAATGGTGGCATGGGGGATTTGAACCCAGGGCTTGGACGTTATGGATAGCAAGCGGTGCCACTAGACCATGCTTTTGGTTGAGTCTTTAACACCTTTCATCAAATTTAAAGCGTGCTTTCATGGACGTAGGAATTGCATGAGAGCTGCATGAGATTTATTTCAATTTAAGCATTCACCTTGGCAATTACGTTCTAGCAGACAGATCTTTCCAAAGCTTGTCTTTAAAACTGCCATTGCATTTTAAGTCCCAAATCAAGAGCCTAACTAAAGGCTTAATAGCTCCTGCCTCCTTGAATGTAACACATATATGTTCATTGATAAAAATCATCTGAATCAACCTTGAAGATCATCTTCTGACAACTGACTCATTTGATTATAAGCATATTCCAAAATATGATCCCGCCTTGTTCTGAACTGGTTTATAGTAAATACAGCCTGAAATCCATGTCTTGGCCTAGCAGTAGATATTGATTTAGAGAGACTAACAACAGGGCTATCTCCATAATTTTGGGAAGTTAATATTTGTCTATCTGCTCTAAGAAAAAAGTCCAGCCACATGGTAGTTTGCATAAAATTCATAGAATCTATTTCTCTTAACATATTATCTAGAAGCCCCATCCAATATAATACACTTCCAATCTCTTTTATGCCATGAAGAACGTCAGCTTTCAGCTCTGACTCTGTTCCCCAGTTAAGAAGTTCTTTAACAAGTCTCAAGCCTATCACACCTCCATCAAAAGGAAGAAGCCCAATTGATTTTGGCAAGGATTCTTGTAATCCTGTAATCATCGATTCAAGCAAAGTAATCTTTTCTAATATGTGATCAAGAAGGGCTCTAATAAGCCAAGGTAATAATCAGGACCCCAAAAATCGAACAGGAGAAAACATGTGAGGTATTCCAAAGAACCCACTATGCAGTCGTGCGAAACATTGATGAGTAGAATTCAAACCTTGAGTACCACAATAGCAACCAGGCTAAGCAGAGGGTACAAATTGCTTTTGAACAGGAACAGTCCTCGATAATCTGAAGTTTGCAAAGAATTTGGATGATGTAGGCAATGGATCTTCAACTCCCTTGATTACCCTTACACCAAGACGCGAGCATATTCCCTTGGTGAGAGAGAAAATACTCTTCCCTTCCTTTCTGGTTTCTAGTTTTTTCTTCAATCCCACTCCCTATAGAAGCTTCCTTCTTGTTCACCATATATTTCTTTGAGCGTAACATCTTCTGTCTGATCATAATGAAATATTCTTAGGATACCGAAGTGCTTCAACCATAGTTCGGATCCCTTGCCATTTACACCTGCCACAATACCATTATTGGATTTTTTTATTAAGTGGAACCGTATTATGTATGAACTGCACACAATCCCCTCTCAACATTATGAAGAGAAATCCCGCCGATGTAAGCCGAATCTTAAGATGCTTAATTCTTAATATTGAGTAGCTTTCAAGATCAAGGGAGTTCGTATATATTCCCAGATCGTACTCCCGTGGAGGTGCGAGCTCACGATTCTCAACGTTAAGCAGCTTTATGGCTCTCAACATGATAGAAAATGTATTAACAGCAAGCCTAGTTGATGTCGAAGCAATGTTCAAACTGGCCACATTATCTGCTGTCATCGTCGTAGTATCATACAAAAACGTCTTTGCCTCCTCTCGAATGCAAGCATCAATTTTCACGCTACAAAAAGTGAGATCTAATAAATTTTTCTGCATGCTTCTATGCTGATTTTACTAATTAGAATTTGCCCTGAAGTGGTGGGTCTCTGAATGTGTTATAGACCAAACTGACATCTCTTGGTTTAACAGTCTTGAACGAAAGATTGTTTCTACCTTGCACCTTTTCATCCTTAGACAAAAGATTTTTCTGATCTATGAACTTAGATTCCAAACTAAGTTATTATTTTTTATTTGGTTAAGAGACAACAGAATGGATTACCAATGGCAGTGCTAGAAAGAAATTAATGCAACTTCTAGTAGAAGGTTTTTTTATCGAACCATATTTCCATTCCAATCAGGAGGCACGAATCTCAACTCGTATGAAACGAATGTACAAACACTTAACAAATCCATTTCTAGCCTATAACAGATTTCTTTTCAAATGCAAATTAGTATCTCATTGTGAGAACTAACATGGACTAAACTTAGATAATTGGCTACGAATTACATGCAGTACTACCATCACAAGAATTCATTAACTTACAATTTTTGACTCATATGATCTAAACAAATCAACACCAGGTTCTTGATTCAAAGTAAAAGAAGTGGTACGACTAAGCCTGAGAGTGAGTCTCCTGGAGGTCGAAGAAGGTCTCTGTTTCTACCTGTAGCTTCTTGGCTCTTATGGTAGTGATTGCCCAATAGGGCCAATAGCTATCCTTTCTCTACCATTGGGACCTCTACATCACAAAGCTTGGTTGTAAAGGTCATTCAAAATTAGATAGTGATGTAGTTCAACATCATCGCTTATATCGTACCTAATCCCATTTAGGAACCTATCCATTTTGGCTTCCTTACTTTCACTCAAGTTGGCCCTAACCACAACTATTTGCATATCCTTGTAATACTCATCAATACTATTAGAGCCTTAAGAAATCCTTTGTAGCCTATGTGAATCTCTCTTAAATAGTGGGAGACACATACCTAGATCTCATAATGTGTTTCATCTCCTCCCATTCACTTAAAGGGTTATATCATTCCTTATTTAAATTTCTTACCAAATTAAAGGCATACTTAATGAATCCTGAGGCTGCTAACCTTAATTTGTATTCCTCCTAATGGAATAGCTAAAGAAAAGTTGTTTAACCTTAAGTTTCCAATCTATGTAAGCCTCTGGGTCGTTCCTCCTTATAACTTAGAAATTTTGACTTTGGGTAGTTTAATGGTTCTAAGCTATCCCTACCCCTTGGATTTCTAACTCTACATCTAGTTCTAAGAGATCTATCCTGTAAACTATCTCTAGATGAACTTCTACCTTTATTCTTATGTTCTCTATGCCTATGGGTCCTAATCCTAGAAGGTTCCCTATTCCTTGTAGGTTGTCTATTCCTATGACCCTAACCCTATCTACTCTATGTAAGTGATCTTTTAGTGTTGGTTCCCTTGTTGATGAGGAAGGCTTATCCCTTGAAGATGACATCTCTCTTTGTGGTGAATGTCTTCTCTTATCTCAATGATCTACATTGTTACCAAAGAAGTTAATATCACCATTTGATGTATCCTCTTTATTATGATATCCCCATTCCTAGAACCATTAGATTTTATATTTTTTTTTATTATAAGAATCCCTTTTGGAATTTCTTCTTTCTAGATTGTCTAGTATTTGTTCTATGGCCTTAGTTCGATTTAGAAAGCCCTCTCTAACCTAATGAACAATTGTTCCATTTGGCTTTTAGGGAATTGATCGTGGGAACTCATTTGCAAATAAAAAATTATCCTCTCCACACACATATTGTCCAAGCTAGCTTAATCTAAAACAAGAAATTCAAGTAGTAAGTAATCCTAGGTTTTATCATACAACAAGCAAGAATTAGGTAAGATACCTAGCTCCCTTGACCTTGCAAAATGAAAACAAGTTAGTGCTACTCAATTATGCTAAAAATACAAGCAACACTTAGCACCTCATTTTCACTCCTTTCATGCAACACACAATCAAATTAAGTTTCCTTTTTATGAGTATACTACACCAAGGCTTAGAGTCCAAAATTCTAATTACGAGCAAATAGAAAAATGAAAAACTGAATTACACCAGGATAACATCTACTACAAGTAACTAAAATTTTTAAGAATAAGGTTCCTAAGGTACAAAAAATTGCCTAAAAAAATGTACACCAATCCAAGTACAAATTACACAAAAACAAATCTTGAGTTTACCCTTCAACTTCAAGTCTTCAAGTCCTTTGGTTCAAACCTTGACTTACACCTTTCCTCCTTGGAATTGTTCTTCCAAATATTACCTACAAAACATAAAAAGAGGGAGGGACCTTGCTTCCCTTACTTGGTTAGTAGTACCAAATTCAAGATAATTCACTCACACCTCACCAAGTGTTTCTCTCACACCCTCAAATGGCCTCGTTAATTTAGACCAGCCTTATATCACCAATGAACAGTCAATTCCAACCCTCAACCAGCTAGAATGAGAGGGTACAATGAACTTATAACCTAAACATAGTTGATGTTTCCAAGATGAAGCAAGTATGGAGAAGTTAGGAGAAATAAGATGCATACACAAGCAAGGAAGTTTAGGGACAAACAAGAAAAACTTATCGAAACGAAAAAACAGACAAAGAAGAATTTAATAAGACAAACTCAAAGATCAAAGCAGTAAAATATAAAATTAAAGATAAGAAGAAAAAGGTAGGTGCTCAAAAGGAAATCCTAAAAACTAAGAGGTGTATCTATGTACTCATACATTCAACATGATGCTATGCGAATTAAGAAGCTTACACATGAAATAGCTAAGAAATTAAAACCTAAGCTCTACTTCCTAAAAATTTACAATATAATTACAAGATGACCATACAAAAAAAAAATCAAAACAGGACTAGACCTTATGCATGCCTTTTCCTCACAAGTTCTTACTTATATTTTCCTTCTCTTTCCTTCTTCTTTTTCTCTTATTTTTATTTTCTTCTTTTTGTTTGTGTCTTTATTTTATTTATATGTCCAAAGTCCAAAAGGTAATATATTCTCAAATAATCCTTCGCATAGCATTTTTCTGAAGGTCTATGGTCCTATGTCTAATTGGTCCAAATTAGCACAAAGAGGTATAAGGCCTACGACCTCGTGAGATATTGGTAAGAGGTACCTGAGGTGTGTAGAGGTGTTGTATAGAGGGGGTGATTTTTTATGAAGGCATAGCCTCCCTTTTATAAGCATGGATTAAGGTTGAATTGTTACAAACCAAGTTGACCTAAGATTCCCCCTCAATTGTTATGTCTACTCTCGATCACGTGCAACATTGTCACAGGTGACTAGGGTCCCTTATTGCATCATTAAAGTTGACTTGGTTCATTTCTTGTGCATCTCAAGGTTTCCACGACCATTCTCATGTTTGCGTGACTGTGTCAGTACTCTTTGTTCACTGTAAGGGCATGCTCTAATTGGGTTGGCTTCCTCCAAGGGGAATTTATTAAAAAGTGATTATAGCTAATTTCCTATAGATAAATCAATAGAATAGTGGTTTATCACATCCTTAAACTTAATCGTTACTTGTTCCTAAGAAATAATTCTAGTAATAGAGATGTAGCAAATACAAACTTTAAAAACCTTAAATTTTATCTTGCATCAAACAAATACAATTACCACAATTTCCATCATAAGACTAATAAAAATTGATCTAGTTAGGATTTTTTAGTTTTAGTGTAGATGTTTGAAGAAGGATAATTTTTGGTTAATGGAGACAGTGAACATGACTGGATAAGGAGAAAATGATCCGGAAGAAGAAGACTCAAGGAAGGTGCCACCTAGATTGGAAAAGCCTTCATCCCTTCTAATATCTTAGAGCTGCCAAGGATAAGGAAGAAAACCACCACTCTAGTTCAGAGAGGATAAGTAAAAAAGAGAGAGAACTCTCAATTCACACTTTATGAAATCTGATTATGAATTCAAATAATGTCATTTTATGCATTTTGATGCCTATAAAAAGACAAGGGGCCGGTGGTAAGGAGGTGGAGAAAAGACCCTTATATGGAATCCAAATTGGGCTTGGATGTGAGCCTAATTTGGCTGCCTTATTCACTCCTTAACGCAACCTTAAATTGGGCTAGAGTAGGTCCAAAAAATCCTATGCTAAAGTACATGGAAATTATCTCCAAGCCTATACATAATTAGGTCCTTTATGATCAAAATCATACAAGAAAAATCCTAAGTCCTAATCTACAAGATGAAGATCCATAGGAGAAATGGTGGAGTGGAGTTTTGGGCATAAGGGAGATCCTTTTGAAGGGCCTAGAAGGCTTCCACCTCCTTTTTTAGCTTCTTGGCCCCTACTTTAGTGATAGGTCCAATAGGCCCGATAAGCCTCTATAGCTAGCCTTTTCATCTACAACTGAGACCTCTAAATCAAGCTCCCTTAAATCAAGTCTCAAATATAAAAAAGATTGCTTTGCTCACTATCTCTCACATGTTTAAGGGTGCAGATTGTTAATGCTCTACCCTTTGGTCCTATACACTTTCATAGGCTTGCCCAAAAATCTCAATCTCCACTAAGGTTGTAACATGGCCAAGAGAATTCATGCAATTGGGTGACATATAAGAAGGGAAGAAAATGGAAAAGGGTTCTTTCTTCATATCTTTAAAACCCTTACATTATGAACTCATTTACTTGGGTTTCATGAAATTTAACTTTATACTTTCTAGGAATTTTCATTCATTTCCTTTCTCTATCTTCTATTTTTGTTTCTTTCTATTTTCTTTTCTTTTCTTTTCTTTTATTTTTCCATTTTTCATCACTTATTCATCTCCAAGAACTTATTTTTCTTTAGTTATAATCTAAGGATACATAAAATTATAGAAATTGTGTGAGGGGTACCAAAGAAAGTAACTTTAATCTTTTCAAGCTCAAAATGGAGCAATAAGTGATATTATAGGTCCGCATGCATTCAATAAAACCTAATTTTCCTTTGTTATTTTCTTGATATGTAATCAACGTATGCAAGCTTTGACAACATTACAAGGAAAATTCTAGTGTGTACAATTCCAAGGGGAAACACTCAACAATGAAAAAAAAAGGTCGGGTCTAACCTCAATTAGGCTAAATCATTCACTAAGGCTACTCTAATATGAAACAAGATGACACAGAACATGGATAATTATCAATTATTTTATTAAAAGTTCTCATGTCCTTATTGTCGCAACCGTAATTCCGATGAGACGACGAACTAGCTAAAATTTTGAAATTGAGTCGTTTTGATTAATGTGGAGTCGCCACCAAATTTTATTTAAGGGAAAATTTTGGAAAAACCTTAACTAGAAAATGAGACCCGAAGTTCGGGAGTCGGTTACAAGTGAGGAAGGTGTTAGGCACCCCACTCGCCCGTTCCAAAGAACGACACCCTTAACTGAGTGTGTGATTTTGAAAATTGTTTAGATCCCTTTTATGTGAAAAATAAATTGACGGAGGTTAGCCTGACAGGACTTGACCTTGCTCCTACGTATTCCCGGGTGCAATGGGAAATTCAAGGCTTACGTAGTTCTAGTTCGTGAAGGCTTGACCTTCAAGAAAAATGTTTGAGAGGGGAGTATTTTAAAGAGGATATTTGAAGATTTTATTTTGGAAAAGGTTTTATTTTTGGGAGGGATTTTTGGTCCACTCATGCACAAGACCCGAGGCGGCTAAGGCAGCACAGGGACCTATACGGACTACTAAATGTTGAACAGCAGGTAAATCGCCAGTTCCCCATTTAGAGCCCATTGCATGAGACCTAGAATCCCAAAATATTTAGGAAAAGATGTTTTTTACTTTGAAGAGGACCTCAAGTCCACTCATGCACAAGGCCCGAGGCGGCTAAGGCAGCACAAGGACCTATACGAACTACTAAATGTTGAACAGCAGGTAAACCGCCAGTTCCCCATTTAGAGCCCATTGCGTGAGACTTAAAAATCCCAAAATATCAAAAAAGATTTTTTAAATTTTGAAACAGAAATAAAATTACAATTGATGTAGGTCTTTGGATAAAAAAAGACTAGATTTTTGAGGCAATTTGGAATTTTAAGTGTCTTATGATTTAATTTGGAATTTTTGTTAATTTTATGAATTTTTATGGTTTTTATTGCTTTTCTGTATTTTTTAAAATTTTTATTAATTTTTCTAATTTTCTGGAATTTTTATTAATTTCTGGATTTTTTATTATTTTTTTGAATTTCTGGAATTTTCTATTATTTTTTTTGAATCTCTGGAATTTTTTTATTAATTTTTTGAATTATTATGTAATTTTCTGATTTTTTGTTTTTTGAAAGGGGGTAATTTGGGCATTTTTGGAAAATCTAGGGGCAATGTGGTAATTTCTACGGCAGGGACCTGTTAGGCATTTTGGGGATTTCTAAGGGGCAGTGTGGTAATTTCTATGGCAGGACAGACTGGGTAATTAAGGGATTCCTAAGGGGCAGTGTGGTAATTTCTATGATAGGGACCAATTAGGAATTTTGGGGATTCCTAAAGGGCAGTGTAGTAATTTTTATTGTAGGACAGACTGGGTAATTTGGGGATTCCTAAGGGGCAGTGTGGTAATTTCTATGGAAGGACAGATTGGGTAATTTGGGCAATAGTTGAGGGCAAGGTGGTAATTTGCGGATTAAGGTTTTTGTGAGGAATTTGGTTAGAGAGAAAAACCACCTCCAGTGAGATTCGAAGGGAGGTTTAAGGGGTTAGAGCCATTTGCAATTACACCCACATTGCTCAAGCACTTATTTGGGTTAATGGGGTTCACATTTGGATTAACCCTCGTGTATGTTGCATGGCTTGCATGGCTCTTTAAGATCTACGCTAAGTTATACTGAGAGCGCCAGGGGACCATCTTCATGTGTTGGCCATGTTGGGGCTCCTTTTGGTATCAATGAAATGGCAAGTTTAGGATTCTCTGAGGAGCGTTTGATTGAAGGACGAAATCACAAACTTACCATCTCCTATGCTGTCACTATTCCTCGACCTCTGAGGGCCTGACCATTGCTTCCAACAAGGAGTTGAGTTGTCCATGGCATAGTTCTCTACCTCCAATCCTAGCATGAATATCAGGTGGAATCTTAAGCTAGCTTAGGATCATTATTGTCGACGATTACAGTGGCGAAGAGGTGTCTTTATGGGGATACACTACCGAGACAAATGGAGCATTGGATGCTTGTGGTTTTGGATGGCCATAGGTGGCTGGCCGCTGACATGTCTTTTACTGCCAGTTATTATATAGAATAGCGTGAGCTTACATGCATCCTAATGGATGACCCTGATGATAGAGGTTTAGTCTAGCCTAGATCGTGCTCTGCTCTTCACTCTGAGCAAGGGGTTTGAGCAACACTTGGGGCGGTATCTGTTCACTATCTCCTACTCTTTTGGCAATATCCTATAAGGCTCATAACAGGGCTGGGTTACATCAGGGATTCCTGCAAGAGAAAAGCTCCTTGATCTGATTATCAGAGGGTGTATGTCTTACTCTGTTTTGGACTATTCTATTCCATGCGAGAGCTCAGCATTTACATAAGGGATCGCCTCTTGATCTATCACTTTTCCTAATGGCCTCTCCTGGTAGAATTAAATTTTCCCTAGGATATGAAGTAGAGGTTCTTGATTCTTTCGTCCAACTGATGGTAACACCGATCGTGCAGAACAGAGATACTCTAGTTCACGAGTCTTTTTCCTCATGACTAAGTTTAACATGCCCGATCCACTCCTTCCCCCCTATACTATTCCAGGTTGATGTAGTACATGGAGCTAAACATTGCTATGAACACTACGTCTACCAACATACAGGGTTGCTAAACCAAGATTTAAATCATACAATCGTATAATCATCATCAAGAATGAAATCTGGCGCACCCTAAGCGATCCTTACAACGAAATACATGGTGTAGTTCTTGATTCAGCCATGAGTTTGTTAACATTCGATGTAAGAAACGATGGCTAACCTGTTGAAGATTCAATGAGATCGAGCTCTGCTTCTGATGGAAGTTGCTTTCTTCTTCGTTTTCGATCTCCGGCCTTTGCTTCCAATTTTCTCCTTTCTGGAAATCGCCCAGAATCTCTCGAAGAAGAATGAAACCTCCCTTCTCTTTCTTCTCTGAATTCGCTTTCCAAGAAAAATTTTCTAACCCCCTTCTAGGCTCCTCTCAGCCTTTTATAGCAACCCCTTTGGCCCTTTTCTTTGTTTTGCTTTTTCTTTTTCTTTTCTGCCTCTTTCCACTTTCAAACATACTTACTTTTTTTCCTTTTTCAGAATTATTATATTCGTTTTTTTTAAGAAAAAAACTTGCTTTTTAGATTTTAATATTTAGATTTTTAGATTCTTTTTTCAAAATTTCCTCTCTTTTTAATTTATTCATTTTTTAGTTTTTTTTCTTTTATATAATTTTCAGAATTTCGCTTTATTTATTTTAATTTGTATTGATTTCTGTTTTTTATTTTGTTTTCCCAGATTTTCTTTTATTTTTCATTCATGATAAACTTTTTTTTTGTCAGAATTTTATTCTTTTTCCTGTTCAAAACTAATTTTTAATTTTCTGATTCCTTTAATTGTTTTTTTTCAAAATTTTCAGATTTGTTTTCATTTGTATGAATTTCTATTTTTTTTATTACTGATTTTTATATGAATTTTATTTTTCTTTTTACTAATTCCAGATTTTAAGTTTTTTTTTTCGTTTTTGATTAATTTTGATTATTATTATTAATTTTCTTTAATTTTCTTTAAATTCTTATTTCCAAAATTATTTTTTTTCAGATTTTTATTATGTATATATTTTTTATTTTTATTTTTGATTATTATTATATATACCTTTTCTTCTTTTTTTTGGAATTTTTCTTTTTGTTTTAGTTAATTTTTATTATTTTTTATTTAGGTCTAATTTAAAAATTGATTTTATTTTATTTTCCAGAAAATTTTTTTTGTTTGTTTCTCTGGTTGACCTAGCGGGTTTTTCTTTGTTGTATTGCCCTAACTTTTGCCTAGGTCTTTTTGATGGATTGACCTAGCTGGGCTTTTGCTCTAAGCGTAATACTTCTTGGCATCGGATGTGAGG